>CAMOHE010045156.1:0-46559 GCA_946598075.1 Artocarpus hirsutus | reverse complement strand
TTATAGTTGCAGAATGCAGCAAAAAGCAAAGCAGATAGGAGATAATAGAAAGTGGCACTGCAAGGTGACGAAATAAATGCTAGTGTACAGAATTAAGAACACGGAAAAATGTCCTAAATTCCCTTTAAAGAAAATTCCTGATTGTTCATTACCAAGAGCAATAAAGTTAACACACACACACACACACACACACAAAAAAAAAAAAAAAGAACAAGAAAGAACAAATATAAGTTTTATAGAGTTCATCCTCGTAACGAGAGTTGCAGCTATACTTTTAATCGTTGTAATAATTTACTACAATGAAAAAAAAAGATTACAATACAAAAAAAATTATACACGTCTCCAAATCATTATGTTTTTATTTTCTAAGTCTAAAACCGATACCCCTAAATGTAAAGAAAATTAAGATAATCAAATTTACAAGTGTGAAAATTACAAAATGCTCTCAATAATTTTTTTTTTCTGGGTTCCGCACACTTAGGCACAGAAAAATAGTTAGGAATACGACTACACGTAAAAAAGGATGTCATTGTTCAAGAGTCGTGTTTAAGCAAAGAGCAGGTGTTCAACTAAACCAGATATTCTTTGATAATTTTTGTAGTGGAGACTAAAGGAAAATGACCTTGCTGTAATACATCCTTTGTATTTGCTTACTTCTTTTCTTTGTGGGATTTGACATTTTGTTCTTACAAATAGGACGATAAAGATGAATAATGCATGGCTTTAAACGAAAAGAAGTATAAGATACCGTATTTAGAGGAAAGAGATGCCACACTAAAATCTTCCGCCACTTTGTAAAGATGCTACTTGCCGCTTCCAAGTTGTTGGTTAGAACTGTTAGTCAAATTTTTTTGTACTGTAGCATATAAAAACTTTATACTGTAGCGATTTTTTTTGTTACTGTAGCATAGTAAAAACTTTACATTATTTATAACTGAGAGCTTTACACTGTTTGTTACTGTAGTGATTTTTTTTTATTTTTTTATTTTTATTGTCACTTGGTCTAAACTACTTTTTCAGTTATAAACAATGTAAAGCTCTCACATGCTACAGTAATAATTTAAAAAAATGCTACAGTATAAAGTTCTAGCATACTGCAGTAAAAACAGTTCTAGCTAAGAGTTCTGACCATCCTACCAAACACATATCTTTAATAATAAAAAGAGAGAGGGGGGGCGGCAAATAGAGTTGAAGTTAAATATTAGGTAAAGACGTGGGTCCTTGATGGACTCCCTTCATGACTCGTAACTTGTAGAAATGATGACTATAAGATGATATTTATTTTATATAACAATAACTTTAGAAGATGCAATGATAAAGTGTTTACTTATTGTATTCTAATGTTACTCTTAAAAATTATTGTTACGTGTAATAAATGTCATATTATGTCCCTTATTACCAATGCACAGTCTCTAAATATTATTTGGAAATCTAAATAAAGGAATTTTTTTGTGACGCGTGATGAATATGCATAAATGCGAGCTAATTAGAAATTATTCCTTTAATCTTTTTCCACAAAAAATTTCCAAGCTAAAGGCAAAAAGGGAGGTGAATTAAATATCTCTTTAGACTGCATATTGATTGGTAAATTAAAGCATGATATGATTCCGTTTCCAATCTGGCATGTTCCTAAGCCATGGCATGCCTATAAAATAGGAGTACACCAGTTTCAAACTGCATTGTCTATATTTGATCACCATAACAAACTATATAGACTTTAGAACACAAAGAAGCTATGAGTTGTTCTACAGAATGGAAGCTTGTAGCCACTATGATGGCTATAAATTTCGCCTTTGCAATAGTGAATTTACTTCTCAAGAAGACTCTCGATCAAGGCTTGAACCATTTGATCATCGTTACGTACCGGCAGGCGATTTCCGCTATTTTCTTGACGCCAATTGCCTGGTTTTGGGAAAGGTAAAAAAAACTTCCTTAACCAGATCTTATTATGTTTGAGTTCAATTGTCATGTTAAGAGACTAAGTTAATTTCCTTTTTTTTTTGTTTCCAGGAAAAGCGGAGCTGAGATTACTTCTCGGCTGCTATGCCACCTTTTCTTCAGTGCTTTAGTGGGGTAATTACCTTTAAATATCTTAAAATTGAAGAGTCTTTTTTTTTTCTCCCCAACTTTAGAGGAGTTGTCATTAAGAACCAAGTGAAGAATACTCTTCCTTTTCCTCCTTTTTTCAGGGTAACGCTCACACAATTCTTGTTCCTTCTTGGACTTGAAAAAACATCCCCTACTTTTTCATGTGCATTCCTCAACATGGTGCCTGTTTTCACATTCATATTGGCATTACCATTTGGGTAAAGTACACATTAATGCATTGTATATTTAAGTCAATTATATGATTCCTTAAACTTCTTTTTATTTATTTTTTAATGTTGCTAATAGTTACCATGGCATTAAAATTCTTGTAGTCTAGAAAAAGTGAACCTGGAAAGCAAGAGTGGGAAAACAAAGATAATAGGCACTCTAGTATGCATCCTTGGAGCCTTGCTACTAACATTGTACAGAGGAACACAGCTAACTCACACACATTCACAAGCCGCGGAAGACAATGTCCATAACGCCTTGAGTTCGCCTCAAAAGCCAAAGAATTGGGCCCTCGGTTCGGTACTCCTGACGGCAGGCTGCCTCATGTGGTCCTTATGGTTTCTCATGCAAGCAAGGATTGGAAAATCATTCCCATTCCAGTACGCAAGCACAGCCATCCTATCATTTTTCGGCGCCATTCAATCAGCCATCTTGAGTTTGATGCTTGAAAGGAACCTTTCCATGTGGATTCTAAAAGGGAAGTTGGAGATCATTAGCGTTGTTTATGCTGTGAGTGTCAATGAATTTGTCCTTTTAATTCTGCTAATCATACTTGTGCTACGTTATGGATCCTAATTATTGTCTTAACGATTATTGCCTTAAATAGAGACAGCACACGAATCGGTGTTTAGATTTGCATATGACGATTACTCTCCATATCAAGAAAGTTGATTTTTTTTTTTTTTTGTCTGACACAGGGAATGGTGGGATCAGCCTTGTGCTACGTAGGGATGTCATGGTGTGTCAAACATAAGGGTCCAGTCTTCACATCAGCATTCACCCCCTTCACACAGATCTTTGCAGCGATTTTCGACTTCTCCATCTTCCATGAACAAGTTTACCTTGGCAGGTCTTGTTCTTTAATCATTGTGTTTTGGACATTTATTGGTTGATGAGTTGGGAAATTGGCCGACTTCAGAAAAAAGAATGACTTGATTTTTGGGTTGAAAGAAAAACCTTTATTATTATTATTATTATTATTATTATTATTATTATTATTATTGTAAATCTTATATCAACATAGTAAATATTTTATTTATTAAAAAATAATTAATAAATATATGAATATTTTCCATATTTAAAGGATAAATCCAACAACTTTCTTCACCATCTAATCATACACTAAAACCAAAAAGAAAAATGAGTCATTTTTTATAATATCTTTTGAAAACCACTAAGGATACTAATTTTAATCTTAATTTTTTATACAAACTTTCAATTGTCATTTTGTCACTGACAAATGTAATCTCTTATTTTTAATTGATTTAATACTCCTTTATGCACCTACAAATTAAACAACAACAGCTAATAAGTTGATACAAAAGTTAGATTATAGCGTCCCCAGTACTATTCTATCTCTTAATTGGTTAACCACAAGGGTGGCTTTAATCTTTGTTCCTAAATTTTGCCTTTGATAACCAGCTTGCTAGGATCTGTTTTGGTGATAATTGGAATGTACACTCTTCTGTGGGGCAAAAGCAAAGAGGCAAAGGAATGTCTTGTGGAGCAGAGCCAAGCAACTGAAGAAGGTGGAGATTGTAATTCAGTGCCACAAGTCATGCGCCTGACGATCAACTCCGAGGGTCTCGAACAAAAGTTTTAGCGGATAAATTCATTTGAGTTCCTAGCGTCTTAGGTGTACTTTTTTTTAGGGACTTACTATTTTAGTCAGTTAATCCAACTGAATAATAAAAGGTCAATTATATATATATATATATGTATGGAGAGAGAGAGAGAGAGAGAGAGAGAGAGAGAGAGAGAGTAAAGGGGCCAACGGGCATTGTTGTAGATGTTTTACGATAAATCATGAAAGTTTCACACCAAGAGTTTTTTCTTTTCGTTTTTTTTTTTGGAATCTCTTGCTTCAATACAATTTTATGGTATGATAAACTTTATGAAATAGAACAGGCATGCATTCGGAATCATGGTGGATGAATTACAATTACACCCCATGTAATTTCATTTTTTTGGTACAAATAATCCTGGATTATTGTGCTGCTGAATACGCTTGAACTTGAAGCAATTGGACGTAAGTTTGAATTCATATGTATACATACAAATGTAAATACTGTCGTAGATGAGAGCTCAATTTGTACTATAATATATCTTTATTTTATATTATACAATGTGAAAATTTTACACGACGATTAAAATTCATTTGCCCAAGGCATAATATTCTATATTCTTCTATATGCAAGCAATCAAATTAAGGAGAACTATAAGTTTTTGGTTTTTTTTTTTTTTTTTTGAACGGGGAAATCTAGTTTACCATTTACGATAACTTAAAATTGAGAAGAGGCTATGGTTGATCCTTTTAAAGCCTACATTATTTAAATGTCCCTGCTTTTGTTAAATTTAACAAAATTTTTAAAACAAAATTGCCTATGGTATATTGTTGATTGATTTTTGATAATTGTTTATTTATATTAGTAAATAATTGACCATCGCTTATTAATTCACTAAAATTATGCTTTCAAAAAGACTGATTTTGCACATATCCCTTGCAAAATTATCTTTTGAAGTACATGTTAATGACTTTTCATCACTGAAACATACGTAGGTTCAAAATCGTTTAAGCCAGAATAAATTATGAAGGCGGTTTAAACTATTGTTTAGTTAAGTCATTACTAAGGCTAATTTAAACCATGGTGTTGATTTTAAACAGATCAAAACCCTCAAAATCTAAATTTTGTCTCCTTAAGTTTATGCAGTTTGAACCATTTTTTATAGTAAAAACTATTCTCATTCTCTTCATAAATCATAGTTCTCCAAATACTAGTTCTCGCTTTAAACTTATGTGCTATTTATTTTTTGTTTTAAATCTTTACATTCAAAACATTAGTTTAAAACTACGGTTTAAACCACACAATATAAAATCCACAGTTTAAATCATAAAAATGTGTTTAAGAAATCAATTAGAACTTAAAATTGGAGCTTAAAAATTGCAGTATGTGAGTGCTTTATGTTATAGTAAACATTGTTTTCACTATAGCATGTGAAAATTTTATACTATAACAAACTGAACTTTGTTTTTTCAATGTGTTTCCCAAATGAAACAAAAGTTGTATACTATATCATTCCGAACCTACGCACCAAACAACTAAACTGACATAAAAAGCAATTGTAAAGCTTTTGCCAATTAAAAAAATAATTTCATAATATCGTTGGAGAATTGCTCGTGGCCTCTTCTTGGTTTTTTCTATGGTTATTTACCTTGTTATACTATGTATTTTAACTTTATTCAAATATTATATATTAGTTTTTGATCTTATCAAATATGTACCTTCTGATTAGAGTTAATACTCAAATTTATACATTTTTTGAATCAATCTTAAATTTTATCATAACAAAATACCCAAAATACCCTCCAATTGAAAAACAAAAAACTTCAAAACTTAAAAAATTTATCCTGGCGGTTTTGACTTCAAATTGTAACGCCCCTAAGTGGGGATTAGTAGTTTTTAATAAAGTAAAATGAAGATCAAAAAATAAAAATAAAACATTAAAGTAATTTGCTCAGGACTTAAACAAAAACTCTCAAAATGAAATAAAAACATAAACAAATAAATAAACCACAGTTTAATGTAGTACCTTAAAATTTAATAATATAAAACTGTCATCATTATCATTCCAACTATCAACACATCTTAATACAGTCACAAAAAGTAACAAACTATGCTTACAATATCATGAAGGACATTCTTTGATAAATGAAACAATTCCAACGTAATACAGCTACATAGCTTTCTCAACTATATTTCTTGTTACCACCTCACACACTGTGAGTCCTAAAAAGATGAAAATATAGGAAAATGAACGACAACATGCTTAGTAGAGAAAACTATTACTCTCCTTAAGATTTTATTCTTTACCATATTAAACTTGCATGGTTAGTTAGTTTTCATCATTATCTAAATTATGAGATTTATTATGATCATATTTCATGGATACCATAATTAATCATTACCATGTTTCATACATATACATATATACATTTGTTACAATTTATCATTATTCATAGGTGTCCACATTCAATAGAGTATCACTTAACTTATCGAAACTCAAGTGGGTGCGCTTGACCACCCTCCAAATATTTCAAGGGTATTCTGGTGAGGGGACATCAAGCCTCGAGTCCTCATTAAGTCGATTCTTGGACAGTGCGTTCTGGGACTTTCGACCCAATGAAGCGTTATCACCTCCCCCTATTTTACCTTTTAGGGTATTCGTGCCCAATGATGTAACCGCTGCCCTCTTCACGTCTCATCATTTTTCTATATTTAATCGTTATTTATACAATTAGTTTTTCTAACCATACTTCTCAATTTACAACAACATGTGTCAAATCATTATGTTTCTCGTTGTACAATACAGGACGAGTTTCACGTCATCATATAATAGATATAATCATATATATTCAAAATATCATATACATATCTTGTAACGTAAAACAACCAAATTTTAATTTATCAAAACCTCACAAAAGACAAGTAATAGAATCCCTACCTCTTTACAAATATCCACTGATAATTTTCAGCTTACACAATTCACCACGTAAGCTCCTAGTACGCCGTTATTCTAAAACGTATAAAAATAACCATAGTTGAACTTAAATCTTATTTTTTAATTATGTCAATTTATCATTTATTTTTATTAGTGTGCCATAATCATTAATATACTAAAATTGTGAATATCACTTTTCTAACTTAATTTTAGTAAATTATAAAATAACAATAAAATTAAAATATACGAATTTTATTTTGGTACAAAATATGTTAAAAGAATTTTTAAAATAAATAATATAATTATAAAATATTTAGAAATAAAATAATTAAAAAGTTTGTTATTCATTAAAATAAAATTATTTGAAATTACAAACTTTTTATAGAAACTATATATTATTTTTCAAACATAAGTTATTAAATAACTACCCTTGTTTTGGTGGTTTGGCCTCCTTTATTTATCCCCAAGGCGGGGGTTTCAAACCCCACCTAAAGCTAATATTTGCCTCTATTTTAATTAAATCTCTGTTTTGAAAAAACGACATGTCGTGTCCCTTTTATAGGAAAAACGACAGAAAGCCAGATAAACCACATGTTTGTAACATGTTTCTAAGCTTAAAAATATAATATATAATCATTCAGAAACATCAAAAACATATTTCTCACAAATTTTCATACCAAAATACAACTTAAAATCAAAATCAAAGTTAAAGTTTTAGAAATTTAACCTTAAAACGTAGCCCAAAACTATGATTTTATCTTAAAAACGTTTAACTCTTCCCTGATTCTTGAGCTTGTGAGAGTTGTTTGTGGATTTTGTGATAGAATAACTTAAGTTTTCCTTTGGTCTTCCTCTGCTTGTTCATCTGGAAAAGGAGAAAAAAGAAAAGAAATGCAGAGGAAGGTAGAGAAAAAAGTGTTGCTGTAAGAGAACGAAAGAGAAAAGAAGAAAGAAAATAAAGGCAGGGGAGTGAGATGTGGAAAGAAAGGAAAAGAGAAGGGAGTTGAATAAAAAGAAGAATAATTGAGGGGGAGATAAGGTAGGTGAGTGTTAGATGCTTAATGTCTCATATGGAGATTTTTAGACATAAAATGCCAAGAGGGCATTTTCATAAATAATTAGAAGTTTTAAGGGCGTTTCGGTAAATATACTAAATAGATATAGAAAAATTTTAAAAAATTTAAAAACAGGCAGAAATAAATAGGATGAATTAGATTTTAGATGAAACAAATTTTTTATGGGACACTCATAATTAATTTTATTACCATAATACCCGTTAGGAAAATAACGGGTGTCACACAAATGTATAGAATACCCTAAAATTGGTGCTTTGTGTATTCTTGTTTTTGTTTTCTTGTTGTTTTTTGAAAATTTTATTTTTTTCTCTTTTACTTAAAGATAATTTGGTAATTATAAAGGTCATAATTAACTACTAACTGAGGAAAAGTATAGATTTATGTATTAAATCTAATATGAAGGTATATATTCGATAAGATTAAAAAACAAAAAATATGGTTTTTAAATAAATTTAAAACGGAGGGTATAAAAAAGTAAATATCCCTTTTTTTTCTAATTCTAGAATTTTTAAAGATTAATTGTTGTTTTTATTTTCTCTCTTTTTTTTTGTTGAATAAGGAAAGAACAAAATTTTAAACCTATGTTTGCTTTCAAATATAAAAAAATACCATAATTTGAAAGACATTATAGGTGTGTTGTTTTTTGTTTTTCGAATGGGTACGTCATTTTTTAATTTCAAATGACTTCACTTTTTCAGAATTTTGACCTAAATTAAGAAAGGAAAATTACATGACCTAGTTTTGAATTTTTACTGTAGTTAATTGCCTATTAACTATAAATAAATAGCATTTTTAACCTAGGAATATGACTTACAAGGAGAAAAATGAGTTTCTCAACAAAATATTTGTAAATTTAAAAATTAGTAAATATTAATAAAAAAATGTATACAATTTATGGTTTTATGGGAATAACTGTTAAACTCTGGATTTATATAATTTGATCATATGGTAATTCTAAAACTATTCTACCAAATTTGATAACGGAGTAAATCCATAATTTACAGGGTAGCTCCCTAGTCTAACAAATTTTATCATGGGGAACTTTAAAATTTACCTCGTAAATTCTAGATTTCCAAATTTAATCATGAATAAAATTTTCTATTCGTCCAATAAATTTTGAATTGATGCTATTTACCAGCCTTTTCAAACAATTCCACCATTTACAATGTAATGTTGTTTTATGTCTTTTTTTCTTTTTAATATCCTTTTCAGGTCATCGTGGTTGCTGTCGTTTTATTGGGTCAAGTATTTATTAAAAAATTCTTTTGCGTTCTTGTCGTTTTATCTGCTATTGTCGTTTCGTCAGTTAATATCGTTTTAAGGTCGTTGTGATCATTTTTGTTTCCACGTTACTGTTGTACTGACACATTTCGGTTCTAATCTTGATTACATGGGTTATTTATTTTACACCATGTATTTTAGGATTATTAGACAATATACCTTTAGTTTTTATCTTATCAAATTAATATTTTTAAATTAAATTTGATATATAAATTTATATATTTTTATAATCAATTTTTAATTTGACCTACTAAATTACTTAAGATACTCTTAAATTAAAAAATAAGAGAACTTTTAAAACTAAAAAAAACTTTATACTAAGATTTTTTACTTAAAAAATACAAAAAATATCATAAAAATAGGTGTTTCGTCTGTTTTTGTTTTTGTTTTCTTTTTATTTTTTTAAACTTTTAATTTTTTCTTTTTACTTAAAGATAATTTAGTCACTTTAAAGGTAAACATCAATTATTGATTGATATAAGGTATAAATTTACGTATTAAACCTAATCTAAAGTTATATTTTTTATGAGATTAAAAATTAAAAGTATAGTTTTTAAAATAATCTAAAATAAATGTTATAAAAAATAAATATCCCTCGTTACATTGCAGTCGTTTTGAAGAGTCGTTTGTTTTTTCTAAATTAACGTCGTTCGCGGCGTTTTGGGATATTGTTGTATTCTTAGGCCATTGTCGTTGTGCTATTGACATCGTTTTTAATGGTTTTTCTTACCTGTTTTTTTTTTTTTTCATTTTCTTTATTTTTGCTCCCTTCGTCCTTTCCATGTTGATGTCATTCACTCACTCTGGCCTGTTGTTAATGATTTTTTTTTTTTTTTTGCTCGGCCGTCCTTTTTATGTGGATAAGTTTTTTCAGTTTGTTGCGTTTTTGTGGTTATTGTCATTTTTTGTGCGGATGGTTATTGTCGTTTTCATGTTATTGTAGTTTCCCAAAAATGTTTTTTATTTTTGTTTTTATTTTTTTTATTTTTTATTTATTTTTAGAATCTTAGGGTCTGATTGTTTCGAGTATTATTTGGACTCAATAGACTCAAATTTAGATTCAAGTATTAAGAATCTTTTGGATATATGTTTGTTTCCCTAAAAATCTGAATCCTATAAGTATTAAAAATCCAAGTTCTCAGAGTTCTTATTTTCCCCTAAACTTTAGATTCTTGGATATCTTTGCTACAATAAAACTAAAATTCTCTCTCTTATACTTGAAAAAAAATCATAACTTCTTCATTTGATATCTAATTGAAATGATTCTTTTTTCATTGTGTTCCTAGTAAAGAGAGGAATAAATTAACCATATTGCATATTTTTTAGGATTATTAACATTAAGATTTTATTAAATTTGTTAATAAATCAAAAACTATTTTCACTACCTTTCCAAACACAAATTCTAATTTTATTTCATATTAAAACCTAAATGCACATCCAAACATGAATTCAGATAACAATTCAAATCACTAACTCAAATTCTAACTCAAATCACATCAATTTAAATCAAATCACTAATTTAATCCATTTACCAAACGGACCCTTAAACAATGTATTACTGCTATCGTTTTCATTTTAGTATAAGTTTTCATTTATCCTTCTTCCAACTGATGTTTCACTCCTTCCCTCTTTTTTGAATTGATGCTTCTAAAAATTACAACAATAATAAAGGGCGTGACACGACAAAAGTAAGATAATATTTACGTAGTAAACTATGCTTTTTATTTTTTTTCCAAATTTTTAAAAGTACACCACATAAAAAATTTAAGATAAGAAATACATATTAGTTTCATCGTATGTCTTATTATTTTAACCGTTAGATTAATTTTTAATGTTCTAATTTGTGAGTGTGAACCTTAAAATTCTACAACATGTAATATAAATCTATTTTTGTCATAAATTTGATAGTTAAAAATTTAATTCATATAGTGTTTAAAAGAGTAATTCAAATCAATAGTTTGAACAGTAAACAATATAAATCTCGTATATATTATAGTAAAAAACTACGACATAAGGGGTTGTTTGTTTATAGTACTATTTGTACTCAATGAACTCAAATTTAGATTCGAGAATCAAGAATCCTTCAGATGCGTATTTGTTTCCTCAAAAATCCAACTCATTTGAGTATCAAGGGTCCAAATTTTTAGAGTTTTGACTCCCTTTAAACTTTTGATACTCGAAAAAAACTAAAATTCTCTCTCATATATTTGAGGGAAAAAAAATCGTAACTTCATCTTGTGATATCCAATTGAGATGATTCTTTTTCATTATGTTTTTAGGGAAGAGAAGAGTAAATTAAGATCTATATTGTATATTTTTTAAGACCATTAACATTAAGATTTTGTTAGATTTATTAATAATCAAAAACTATTTTCACTATGTTTTCAAACACATATTCTAATTTATTTCATGCTCAGATTAAAACTTAAATGCACGCCCAAACGACAATTTGAATAACAATTCAAATTACTAATTCAAATCCTAATATAAATCACCCTAACTCAAATCAAATCATTAATTCAAATCCACTTACCAAATAGACCTTAAAACTCTTATATATTATAGTTCTCAAAACTAAATTGAAATTTTTAAAACTACATTCATAGTTTAAACTACTTTTCTAATCTCCTAAACATCCAATCAAAGTTTAAAATCACAAGACCTACTTGTATAGCGAAAGTAGCTTGCCGTACCGTAAGTCTTGCCCCCGAAGTGCCTTAATTACCGTTTTTTATTTTTTTATTTTTTGGGATAAGATATTTTTCCCAATAATCAGCCAAACGCTAAAACCCTAAACGTCGAAGGAAGGACTTCAGAGTCACCGTCTCTCTCTAACCTGGTACACTACAGGGCGGCACAGACCAACGGAGCGACTGCGTGTGATCAGGAACAATGGGAGGAAAGAGAAAGAAGAGCGACGGCGAAGAAGGAGGCGAAGACGAACCAGTCGCTAAGAAGGAGAAGACGACGAAGAAGGAGATACTGCCGTCGATGATCAAGAACAAGGACAAGAGGTCAGAGGTTCACGCCAAGCTCAAGCACCAGAAGAAGCTGGAGAAGCGCAAGAGAGCCAAGGCTCGCGACGCTGCCATTAAACGAGCTCTGGAGCTGGGCGAGGAGGTAAATTCATCTCCATTTTTTGTCTTTTTTTCTCCTTCTTTTTGTTTGATTGAATTTGCTGATTTTTTTCTTTAATAAAATTCGATTTTGTAGCCTCCGGCTCCGAAGATCCCTCGGACGATTGAGAACACGAGGGAATTTGATGAGACAGTATGCATGCCCGACGATGAGGAGGTTCTTTTCCTTTCCCTTGCCCTAGCTAATCTGCTTGAGCGTTTCTCTATTCCTTTTAATCGAATTTATTTATGATTTCAAATTTTATTCTGACAAATGTATGTTTTAAGGTTCAAAAGTTGAGATTTTTGACTGTAAGAATGGCAGGAGAATAGTTTTCTTGGAATTTGTAATGTAAAAGTGGGAAAATTTTGGCTGAATTTTGCGCAGGATTGTTCAATTTGATCATTTTGTTGTCGTACATTTTTCTATGATTCATTTAAAAAGCTCAAAATTATTGGTGGAGTTTTTTGCTCTCTTCTTCTTGTTCTAGCCGTCCCTTTAAAAAATGATAAATTATAGTACTGCTAAAGCAGATACCTTTACTGTCTATATTTGCAGCTATTTGCTGGAAATGATGCTGATGAGTTCAGTTCAATTTTAAATCGGCAACATACTCCAAAGATATTAATCACCACTTGCCGTTTCAATTCTACGGTATGTGTTAACTTTTTTGTTTGGGAAAAAAATTCTCAGATATCTATTCTTTATTTTTTTGAACATAGTTGGACCTTTTTTTCCCCCTCAATTGCTAGACTTGTCTAACATGTTTAGATTAACTTTGATGTATAATTTATTGACTTGCAGAGAGGACCTGCTTTTATATCAGAGCTACTCTCTGTGATTCCAAATGCACATTATTACAAGAGAGGAACCTATGACTTAAAAAAGGTGATTGCCCCTCTCTCACTCTCTCTAATTGAATCAAGTTTTAAAACATTTGCATTTGTTTTTCTTGGTACATTTGGTTGCAGATTGTGACATATGCAAATAACAAGGAGTTCACTTCTATCATTGTCGTTCATACCAATCGGAGGGAGCCAGGTTGGTGGTGTTTCTAAAGCGTTCTATATAATCCATCTTTTCAATTCATCACTCAAGCCTTGGTGTTGAATAGTTTAAGACTTATCTTTTGTTCTCCTACAGAGATTTAACAGTCGTTGTCTTTGGCTATCTTTCAGATGCCCTCATAATTATGAACTTACCTGATGGGCCTACTGCTCATTTCAAGCTATCGAAGCTTGTTTTACGCAAGGATATTAAGGTACACTCCCACTTTTTGTGATGAGAATAAGAAATGAAATACTTATTATAGGAAACCAGAACCATCCATTTAGTGCAACGAATTAGCGATCCGTTTATACACCGTTCTGTTTTGGTTATTGTCTTTGTTCAATGGATTGGACATGCACCATTTTGAAATTAAATTGGTATAATCCAGGTAACACTTCTCTTAATGTGATTCAATTGACATGTAGATATAGCAATTTTAAGAACATAGATTGGTTTTGAACAAGAGCAGTAATAGTTTCAATGACTCTGTTACTTAGCATTAGAATACCAGATTGAGATTGACTAGTATGTAGAAATTACACAAATGGAAAAGCAAAGAAAACTACGTTTTGAAGACCAAAAGCTCTCTCAAGTTAATTTTTATAGCTTTGTTGGTTTCCAGTGGTTAAGCCCATCTTGTTCTTGCCCCTTCTGTTTATGGCCACTTTCTGAAAGAATAAGTGTTTCTTTGCATTATTTGAGCAAAAAGCACAAAAGACAGGTGTTTTTCCTCTCCTTTTTAACCTTTTTTTTTTTTGCTTGATGTGGCCACAGAATCATGGAAATCCAACAAGTCACAAGCCCGAGCTTATATTGAATAACTTTACAACACGCTTGGGTCATCGTGTTGGAAGGTTGCATTCTTTAGCTAAATTTTACTCGATTAATTGTGGTCTCTAATTTGATGTGATTGCATCTTCGAATCACATGATGCCCTTGTCTTATCTTGATAAGATATATATGATCTTAGCAAAAATAGAAAAATAGACATATTTGTGTTGTTCCCATACGTGTTAGCTTGTCCTTTATCTCTCTATGTAATAATTGATGTCTATGATCATCAGACTTCATTTACCTAATATATATTTTTTCCCTGATGCGTTTCCTTCAGATTATTTCAGTCACTTTTCCCACAAGA
The DNA here is from genome assembly GCA_946598075.1 of Artocarpus hirsutus. Classification (NCBI taxonomy): domain Eukaryota; kingdom Viridiplantae; phylum Streptophyta; class Magnoliopsida; order Rosales; family Moraceae; genus Artocarpus; species Artocarpus hirsutus. Next base: position 32,081 of record CAMOHE010045156.1, on the reverse strand, counting down.
CCCTGAATTCCGTGGCCGGAGAGTTGTAACCTTTCACAATCAGCGAGACTTTATATTCTTCCGGCATCATCGGTATGCCTTTATTGCAATTAAGTTATGCCGATCAGAAGAACACGTTTCATTATTAGGTATGTATTCCTGATGGAAGTTTTTTGCATCGCTAATCAGGTACATTTTTGAAACAAAAGAAACAAAACAGACCGACTCGAAAGGTGAAAAGACCAAGGATCCGAAGGATGTGGTCTCTCAAGAGAAAGTGATTGCTCGTCTTCAGGTCAGTGTCAATTTATCACTTTTTTCTGTATTTATGTGAGTTCTTGTTACATTTTTTTACGTCTACCTTCTGATACGTCTTTCTGTGCATCTTATTGTAAGCGTTGATAGTATTGTTGTCTTCATTTACTTTCAACATCTGTCATCAATTTATGTCTAGAAGCATCGTTTATGAACGTCAGTTCTAAGACCATGTTTTATCTTACACACATAGGAGTGTGGCCCTAGTTTCACACTGAAGTTAATCAGTCTGCAGCATGGAACATTCGATACAAAAGGCGGGGAATATGAGTGGGTGCACAAGGTATTCCACTTCATTCTATATCTATATCTTTTTTTATATATACATATATACATACATACATACATATATATATATATATATATATATTCTGTAGTCAGCAGATTTGATTTGTTAGAATTTTTGGTTCTGATTTCTCTCTGTTTCCCATTTGAATATTAGCCGGATATGGACACTAGCCGAAGGAGATTCTTCTTGTGACAAGCTTTGGAATATTGGATTCAAGTATCTTTGCGACGAAACAGAAGAATTTTATTGAAAACTATCCTATAAAAAGCACACGATTTTTCATTGAAGAGGGAGTTGGTTTGGTTCCTGCGGCATAAGTTATTCCTGAAATTTCTTCTGTCAATTTGTTGGAGCATTTGTGACGTAAGAGCTTTTTATATATATTTTTTGTTTCTCTTGATTGTTAGTAAACTTTTGTATTGAATAGTGGAAAGACAGCATATTTTTTTTCTTTTCCGTCAGTGTAATTCATATATTTACAATATATATATATATAATGCTCCTTCTGGCCAATCATGTCTCTTCCATCTTCCCTGCAACGCATATTGCACATATCCTATTTTTGTTACACTTTGTATACACTCGTATGATCTGAAAGCAAACCTTTTTGAGTCCGTGAAGGCAAATCAAAACAAAGATGCCTCCAAAAACAGCAACATGCAATGTTAATCTCTCTGGTGGAGCATTTTTGGAAAGATATATAGAGTCTATGGTTATTAGAATCCAACCTAGACATTCCAGGAAGGACTTGACTAACAAGATGTTTCCTGTTCTCTTCCCGGACACCCTGCAAACTATTCTCAAACATAGGGCACCCACAACCAAAAATGTGGTCACTGACCACCCCCTATAGGACACTAATCTTCCTCCCACAATTAAAGTGTCCTTCCGGCACACACAAGATGGGCACTCACCTGAAAAGCTTGACAACATTAGAGCATCAAGACCCGTATAATATGGTAGTAAAATGGAGTCCAGGTACAAGCTTGCGTGTAAAATGCCAGAAATTGTCGATGCCTCAAAGAAAACATACTTGATATCCTTGACAGCTTTGCCCTCGAAGCTCAGAGCAGAAATGTGAACTAATTGGAGGATTGCAGGTCCAGCTAATGAGAGAGGAAATAGGGTGTTGATCCTGTATCCCTTGGCTAGGACCAAGATGATTAGCGGGAGAGAAACTGGACCAGAAGGCAGTAGGTATCTCTTTGACAGATTACCATCTTTCCCTCTTCCTAATACGTCCATTACCATGAGGAAAAGTGTTGCAAAGTATGAAGCAGTTGTAAAGATAAGAACCAGAATATCCACGGCAGGTGAATAGTTACCAGGATAGGCACTGTCACAGAAGTAGTGGTAAGGACAGTTGATTGGATCCGTGGTTTCTTCAAACTGCCATTTGACACATTTGAAGAACATTAAGCGAATATCTTCAAGAACCCATTCTGATTGCTGAGTTGGGTATTCTGGGAGGAGTTGCCAATTCATTCTGTTGTGTTTGCCTTTGTTTGTTGTTTATTCATGCCGTCATTCTTTTTCAATGATATACACTCTATATATGGATGAAAATGTTGGATTTTGTTTAGAAATTAAACTATGTTGTTCTTTTCCGTTGGTTGAGATCTTTCAGTTGAAGGTAATGTTGATGAAGAAAGATCAACTAATTGTTGTTTTAAATCCTTGTCCTTAAATGGCTCTTAGTTTATTAGGTGGGTTGAGAGATCCTCGATGTAAAGTGGGTATTTGCTTGTGGAGTGCATCTTTGTAGTTTTTTGTGAAATTAGTATGCTCAAATACCATTTCCCGTCAAGCATATACGCAAATATTGCTGACATATATGCAAAAATGTTGTCCAAGCAGCCCAAACACAACAGAATATGATGAGCACTTTGTAGTAAAATTGAAGTTGATGATAGAAGCAAGTCAAATTGGTAAGAGGAAGCAATTTGCAAAATCAGGTGTTTGAGGCAACTTGGGTTCAAAGGAAGGAACGATGCTGGTTTGGTGGGTGATTGCTACTGGTTTGGTGATGTATTAACATGACTTTCTTAAATGACCAAGGAGGGCATGATGATTAATATCAAATAAAGCTTTGTTCTAAGACAGATGAGTTGTTAGTTGCGAATGTCTACCTAACTATGCACAGGTTAGGAATTGATCGTGCAAGACTCTGTCCTAGGTTTATGTCCTCAGGAGGCTTAGACCAAAGTAACCGTCTTCCTGCCGTACTTTCACTTTTTGGGATGTTTGGGTGCATCTCAAAATGTGGAAAGCAAATATGGTTTGAAGTGATTGGTTGGTTCGAAGGATGACACGTCAGGTCATACCACTTGATAATAACTCAAAACACAAAATTTTGAAGTAAAAAGGTTTTGTCGAAACACTGGTATTTAACCCGATAAGGTAATAGCCCCTTGTATTTGGGTGGCTTTACTAGTGGGACCTACTTAGGTACCCATTCATATTTGAGAGGCAGGACTATTGCCTTGTGAGATTTCAAATGATTTTTCATTTTGCCTCGGTTCCCACAGCTCTTCATGTGAGCACATAAATATGTGCTTATTGGACAAGACCCTTATAGGAGTTTAGAAGAATAGTTAAAATCAATAGTTTAAATAATGAATATTATAAAACTCTCACATACTACAACAAAAAGCTACGGTGTAAAGTTATGGTTTAAACTACTTTCCTAAACACTTTTTTAGTCTAATGGTATGGGAGGACCGAGAGGATTATGAGTTAGAATTATATGTGAGTTTTTCATTTTTATTCATAAAATAAGCTTATGTGCTTTGTCGCAACTCTCGTGAAGTAAATAGTGGAAAATTGATAAATGCTAAGTAATTAATGTTCAAGAATTTGTGGGTTGAACAAAAAATGGAGGTCTTTTGGAAATTACGAAAAATTTGAGGGGTATAAGAATATTTTCTTAAAGGCTTTATTTGCCCTTATTACAAAGTTTGCTAATAGGTTTTGATGGTAAATTATTTCTAAGATACAATAAACTCTTGAACACAATATTTAGCAATACTATTAGCACTAGAGCAGTAGTCAACTGGGTCTTCAACTTGGAATGCATGCTCACACTCACTGTCCCATTCATAGTGAACCTCTTTCTTTGTCAACCATGTGAACGGAGTTGCGATCTTGGAGAAGTCTTGCACAAACCATTTATAATACCCTACGAGTCTCAAGAAACTAATAGGCCGTTTGATACGTAGGTTCAAAATTATTTAAGGTAGTTCAATCTATAAAAGCGGTTCAAACAAGTGTTTGGTAGAATAATAACCAAGGATAGCTCAAACCATAGAGCCGATTTTAAAACTGTCAAAAACCCAAAAATTTAAATTTTGTCCATTTTCAAGTTCATACGGTTTAAACTATTTTCTATAGTAAAAACCATTCTTATTCTCGTTTTTCTTTCAAAACGCATAATTTTTCAAACATCAGTTTTTATTTTAAATTTAATGTGATGTTTTATTCTCGTTTTAGAACCTACAGTTTAAACCATAAAGTTTAAATTATATCATTTTGAACCTGCGTATCAAACACATAATAAGAATTTCTGCCACATTCTTAAGTCGTTTCCACTGCAGCATCGTCTCAATCTTGGAAGAATCCAGTAAAATTACTTGACCCGAGACAACATATCTTAGAAACTTAACTTCAGTTAACCAAACTCACACTTTTCCTTTTTTGCACACAATTGGTGTTCCCAAAAAGTCTGCAGAATGATCCTTAGAAGTTCATGAAATAACTGCTGTTCTTAGCTTTTTCAGAATGGGTTCACGACAAAAACAAGGGCTGCCTTTAGTTTTCTTTCCTGCTTTAGTTTCACGTAAAAATTGACAAGTGGAGCAGGTTGCTTTGCAATTTGGCATAAGTTGAGTGTTTTAGAGATAAATAGACAAGGTTGTGGAGAAATGGTGCAATTAAAATAAGATGAAAATAGTAGAAAAATGAAATAAGATGAAAATAAATTTTTAAATGTGATAAACTAGCAAATAAATTTTAATTAGTACACTAATTATCATTCTACACACTAATTTTTGATTAATTAATTTTGAGACATTACAATAATAAATATATCCGGTGGTAATAAACATTCAAGTTTATATGAAAACATACCACCAATAAACACGTTGATTCGAAACAAGTCAAAAAACACAATTTTTATACCTACAATCCTCAAGTGGGAACTACGGCGGCTAGTCGCACTACACCAAAACGGTGCTGAAATTTAATAGGCGCCACGGCAGGACATTGCGTTTTGTACTTTTCCAACACCACAACCTCAATTTTCAACACCGCTACGTTATATGATGATTTTATTTTTTTTATATCAACGTATATATATGTACCTGATGGACGTTACAATCTCTCTTACAATTAATGTGGCAAGTATCACAAATTTTTGTGCAACGTTCTTCCTGAAAATCATGTTGTCGTTCAATTGGCTTGTCATTAACGAAGTGGTCTTCATGCGTCCCGAATTTTTCCATGAATAATCAATTGAAGATCGATCAAGGCGTACGACAGGAATCTTTTGGCAAAAGGGCAGTTAGCACGACAACACAATCTATCAAAACAGTCGGCACAACTTCTCCTTGATGGGGCAGGCACCGACATATAATTTCATATGCGTCGCCCGTCTACGATTTTTTGCCCTTTTTTGGCGCCGACATACTTAACAGCTCTACTGTGTGCCACTTGTCCAGTCCATTATTTCGTATTTATTTTATTTTGGACCTAAATGAGATGATGTGTGACGCGTAGCAAAGGACATTATTCAGCGGACATGACAACCTGAAAAAAAAAAAAAGAACGAAAAAAAGGGGAAAAAGAATTGTTTTTGCAATAATTTTAATCGTAGGTTTTGTATGGCAACCGCATGTTGCTTAATGTTGAATTTAGTTAAAATTTCATTAATAAAATAAAAACCATATGAAAATGACAGAACGTAATAGGTATTAGGTGAAGGAGAAGTTAGAGATCATACCTAACACAATGTTAATAGCAATACTATATTTGTTATTAAAAAATGTAAAAACAATATATCTCATGTGTAAATTTTTTTATTTTATTGAATAATATTATTCAAAATGCTATATGTAATTTTTGTCATAATGATCAGGTTTAAAATTAAATTTAAAAATAATTTGAAAATATTAATGGGATGATGATCAAATAAAAAAAAAATGCATCAACAAACAACATGTGCTTAAATAAAAGGCATAACAAATGTCGAATTTGATACTAAAATAACATTATATTAAAAAGTTTTTTTACTAGAATGTTGAAATTTAGTGTTATTTTATCAATTTAACGTCACATTGAAAATGCGGTCACATCTCTCTTCTCACTTTTTTGTTCCCGATAAGGTTGAAGTTAAGAAGATAGCGTTAGGGTGTGATCTGATGATTGGTTAATACGTGGCACCTTTTTTTTCTGCATGAAATAAATATGCACACTTTTTGTTGATTAAGTTCTAAGTATTAAATGAAAAGTACTGCAATAATTGTACAAAAGACTCCCATTTTGATCCTTCCTTATCCTATTTGTCGTTTGTGTAGCATACACAAAAGTGCACAACCTTTTATTATTATTATTTTTTCTGCATTCGGTTGTTGAAGAAGCAAAGCATAACAACCGACGTCAAGCTTACGTGACAACACATGTAAGGATTGAGTTTTTTCCACCATTTGACTTGTAAAGTTGAAACTGTTTCGAGAAGGATAAAGATTGAGTTCTCCCCCACCCTGCTTCTTTCTTTTGATAAGGTTGAAGTTTTAAGAAAATTCTATTGGAATGAATCGCTTTGGAACTTTTAATTATAAATGGTTCGAAAGAATAGTTAAAATTAATAATTTTTTTAAAAATTATAATATATAAAAATTTTATACGATAGTATATAAAAGTTTTATATTATTTGTAATTGTAATTGATTGTTAAAACTATTTTTAATTATACGTAGTTGTAATTGATTGTTAAAACTATTTTTAATTATAACGTTGAAGCTTAAAGAAAATTTTATTGGAATGAATGGGACACTTTTTGTGGTAAGGTTTCCAACTTTCATTTTGAAACTTTTAATTACAAGTGGTTTGAAAGTATAGTTAGAACTAACAGTTTTATTTTAAAAATTGTAACATATGTAAATTTTATACTATAGTTTTTTATTGTAGCATATAAGAGTTTTATACTGTTCATAGTTGTAATTGATAGTTGTAACAGCCTATTAAAATTATAACACGTGAGAACTTTACACTGAAACAACTTTTTACCGTAGCTGTGAGACTTTTATACTGTTCACATTTGTAATTGATGGGTTAAAATTGAAATTCTAAGCACTTCTTAAATATCATCAAATTAGTTTCACAATGCAAAATTCTTCTTTTCTTTATCCAAAAACACAACCCCTTTTTTGTTTTTTTTTTTTTCAAAATTATAAAAGATGTTGAGAAGATGTGATTTTTAACCGTTATATAATATAACACGAAAATTTTACATAATCAGACAAAAAAGTAAGGTTGGTTGCCTATGTATAATTTGCTCATAAAACGATTCGTAGACGAGAAGATTAGGGATGGTCTTTTTGCACTATTAAGCTTTGAACACCCTGGCAATTCTGTTTGCAAGTTTCATGAATGTCTCAATATGAGGAAGGAGACAAGGAAGATTATGAACTATATGACACTTTCATCAAATATTTTGCATGTTTTCCGATAAATAATGTTATCAGAATATCTTGAAATTTTAGAGTGCGTTTACTAATCAAAAATTGAAATAATAGGCCTTAAATTGCAATAAAAAGGAATGAAGTTCTAGAATTTTGTTAAGGAGGTTTCTATTTCATTGAGATTGAGTAATTAAGTTATATCGAGAATTAAATTTTTATTATGGTGTTTACTTTGTTAAAGAGTTGGAAGAAATTGTTATAAAATAACAATCTTTACTTTGTTAAAGAGTTAGAAGGAATTGTCATAAAATAACTATGGTTACAAAAGCACCTGGCGTGTAGTAAGTTTCCCTCATCAGAAAACTTAATTACTTATTTGTAGGTGCGACCCTATACAAAGAAAAACACAAGAATTTAAAATCAAGAATTTAATTCTGATATTAATTTCATGGTTAGTAAATGTGTCCCTGGTGAGCAAACTAAAGAAATCGAAAAACATAGTGGCATGCATAGCCTAATAGTAATTCAATGCTTGATTTTATTAATAAAGAGCTCAATTCTCCACCCAAATGCAAAAAATAAATAAATAAATAAATAAATGCTATTTCTGGAAGAAAGTGAAAAAAATGCTATGTAGTCGTTTTTCCTTTTTCCATTTTATTTTTTTAGCCAGGCTTGAATTCAAAATCATAACCAAACATACACTTGGCGTAATCAAAATAAAAAATAATTCCCCAGTTCATATACGTTGTTATAATTTAACAACTTATTTAATTGTTTAAGTAATTTTATTATTGTTCTAAACAAGTAATTTTAGCATTTAATAGTAATTATGTAATTAATTTTTTTAATTTAGATAACATAATAAAATAATATTGAAGGACGGTTAATGAGACAAAAAAAAAAAAAGACAACAAATATGTCTTTTTGTTCTTTTTCTTCACGTGTAACAAAAAAATAAGAAAGAAATAAAAAAAGGAAATATTTTTAATACATTTTACATAAAAGTTTATCATTTTTTATAAGAAAAGGTTATCATTTTTGGACCCACACGAATACAAATCTTCTCTCTCTCTCTCTCTCTCTCTCTCTCTCTCTCTCTAGGTTTTGCCAAAAAAAAAAATATCGCATATTTAAAAGTAATATAAGCTTCTCAAATACCACATTGTAGAATGCTACCATATAGAAACACCACAACATGAAAATTTAGCATAAATTTAATAAAAATTAGATGGCCAACAATCATTCACATGTGTTATCTGCTATCCAATATTTATCTATTTTTTCACAAAACCTGAAAATGGGAGAGAAATGTGAAAAAAAAGAAGATGATACTATTTTTTTTTTAAGGAAACAACATAAAAATGTAGGAGAAGTTTGAACGGATTGGATACCTATAAAATGAAATTTCAATTAAAAAATTAAAAAAAACCACTTTTACCTTGTGTTTGGCAGTGATAGTCTACACCACTTTTTCAATTATAAACAGTGTAAAACTCTCACATGCTACAGTAATAGTAAAAAAATCTGAGATAGTGTAAAGTTCTCACATGCTATAGTAAAAACAGTTCTAACCAACGGTTCCCACTTTCATGCCAAACACCCTATTAATTTTTTTTTAGTTTTGTAGAATTCTCTAAAACTTTGTTATTATTAAGTCAATAGATAAAATAAATCTAGCCAGAAATGTGTAGCATGCATTTTTAAAGAATGATAAATCGTATTTTGTATTTGTATCTGTAAAAGAGTTTCCAACCTTAAGAGGAGGGAGAGAGAAAACAAGGAAGAGAGAGAGAAAAGGGATGAAAAAGGTGTATTTTGGGCGGAATCTTAGCATAGCCTTTGGGCATTACATCACTAGGCACCCAGTCTTATGTTTTCATTCATGAAACTCGTAACGATGAGATTGAGTTTGTAATAACAACAACAACAATAATAATTATTATTATTATATTTTATGTTTTTCTTTTCTTGTTTTTATTTGTTTTGAGTTTGTAGTGTTAGAAAGATGAAGAAAAGAGAAGATTGAGTCATGTAGATACTAGATCACGTTTTTGGAATAACTTTTGTATATTTTGTTATTATTTTCATCCGAATATTACAACACACCTTAAATAGCTTCTTTGTGTTCTCCTTTATCCAATTGGTACATGACAAGTATTTCAACAGAACAACTAACTAGTAAATACCCTCTATCAACTGACGATGTACCACCAGAATACTCACAAACTACTGACTATTTCAGTTAACAATTAACTATCTACTACTGGTTTACAATCAGTCTACTGCCGGTTAATTGATTACATTTTCTATACTAACACCCCCCCTCAAACTTAGAGTGGGCTTAGAATGGTTGAGGAAACTACTCTAAGTTTGTCTCTCATAATGCCAAATTTGGAACTTTAGGTTATTTTAGTGAATACATTAGCAATTTGATCTATAGAGGGTACATCTTTAACATCTATCTGTTTTTGTAAGACTTGTTCCCTGACAAAGTACAAATCTATTTCAATATGTTTTGTTCTAGCGTGTAACACTGGATTTACTACTATTAGAACTGTGCTCAAGTTATCACACCAAACAACAAGTGTTGTTGAACTTTTGTAACCAATCTCATTAAGTAAAGATTGAATCCAAGTGATTTTAGTGACTACTGTTGCTAGGCTTTGATATTCTGCTTCGATTGATGATCTGTTCACTATATGTTGTTTCTTAGAGTGCCATGAGATGAGATTAGTGCCCACATAGATACAAAACCCAGATGTAGACTTTCTATCCTGTAGATTGTAACGCCCCTATATGAGGGTTAACAGTTCTTAATGAATTAAAATAAAAATAAAAAATGAAAGTAAAACTTTAAAAATAAGATTGCCCGGGATTTAAATGAAAACTCTCAAATCAAAAATATAAATATAAATGACAATTAAACCATATTTTAATATAGCACCTTAAATTTAATAACATAAAATTGTCGTTATCATTATTTTAACCTTCAATATATCTTAACACAGTCACAGAAAGTACAATCAATGCTTACATTATCGTGAAGAACATTCTTAACAATTGAAGCAATCTCAATGTAATATAGCTATATAGCTTCCTTAACTATTTTCTCGTAGCTGTCTCACACTTAGTGAGTCCTGAAAAGATTAAAATATAAAGGAATGAGTGTCAATATGCTCAGTAGGGAAAACCATTACTCACCTTAAGGTTTTATTTCTTACCACATTAAGCCTATATGGTTAGTTAGTTTTCATCATTATCTATATTATGATATTTATTATGATCATATTCCGTGGATACCATAGTTAATCATTACTAAGTTTCATAAATATACATATATACAATTGTTACAATTCATCATTATTCCTAGGTATCCACGTTTAATAGAGTATCACTCAACTCATCGAAACTCAAATGAGCGCGCTTGATCACCCTCTAAACATTCCAAGGGTGTTCCGGTGAGGGGACATCAAGCCCCGAGTCCTCACGAAATCGATTCTTGTACAGTGTGTTCTGGGACTTTTGACACAAAGGAACGTCATCACTTCCCTCTATTTACCTTTTAGGGTATTCCTGCCCAAAGACATAACCGCCGCCCTTTTCACGTCTCACCATTTTTCTATATTCATCCGTTATTTATAGAGTTAGTCTTCCTAACCATGTTTCTCAATTTATAACACACATGTGTTAAATTATTATGTTCCTCGCTGTACAATACAGGACGAGTTCCACAGCATTATGTTATACAATAATCATATACATTCAAAATAGCATGTACATATCTTGCAACATAAAACAACAAATTTTAATTTATCAAAACCTCACAAAAGATGAGTAATATAATCCCTACCTTTCAAGCTTATCAACAATCTTTTAATCTAGGAATCAATTAACGTTAGCTCCACACTCCCTTGATCTTAAAGCGTGTATAAGGACAATTAAAACTAAAGCATTATATACAACTACATTCATAAATAAATCATGTATAAAGCCATCTCATTAGTGTGCCATTAAAGTTTTTATGTAAATTTCTTTTTGAATACCAAAGTAACAATTTTTGTCTTAACACAATATAAAATGTATACAAGTAATCTATATATTTTAGTTCCTAATAAGATTCATAAATCACTTAGAATAGTGTTGGAAAGGTTGCAAGACATTAAAGAATTAAGAGGTGAGCAAAGTTGGGTTCTTGGTTCAAGTTAGTAGCTAGTATACTATGGCAAACCGGCAGTATACCTTTGTAAAAAAAATAGGTTCACTATTTACAATCAGCACATGGGTTAACAAGTGGTTTACTTAACATAAGCATATGATATACTACCACTGGCAAGTTTACTAGTTTTTAATCTGAAAATTGAAAAATTAATAGAAAATAAAATACAACTCCGATTTAGGTTCATGATAGTTCGTTGGAAAGCTTAGGATGTCTACTTTTTAAATATGCAAACCAATTTACAAAATTCATTTTCATCTAATCCTATTTCAAGAAAGAGCCACTGTCCATAGAGGTATTACAAAGTTTATCGAATGTCAAGTTTTTCTTTAACCCAAAACCTATTATCTTTGTTCAAAATCTCAAAACCATTCCAAAATATGTAGCATGCATTATATAATTACAATAAACATATTCTCATGAGTTTTATATCAAAATTATTATCAAACCATATATCTCTAGCCTTTCTTGCAAATAATGATGAAAACATGCTTAAGTTTGCTCTTTAAGCTCAAAACTTTAAAACGTTAACCATAGAGCTATGGAAACTGGTTCTAAACATTCCTAACATATTTCTAACATTGTTGTCAAACCAAAATAAAGGTTGGTTGTAAGTTTTAACTCAAGACTCAAGTTTTTGTTCATAAATGCTCAATTATGCATGTTAACATAACTAGAAATTTGCATGAACTTTGAACACAAAAATTATGCATTAAACATGGAGAAAACACATACTAAAAACTAAGTTTAGATTAAAGAAAACCTACTTCAAAACTCCTTTGAAAAGCACCAAAGTTCAGATTAAAAATCAAGCTTAAACTCTTGGGGTTTGTTGGCCATGAAGGTGATGGTTTTGGTTGATTTTTGGACAAGAATACGGGCTGCCTTGGGATTATTTTGTTTTAGCAAGAAGATAGAGTGGAAGACATGAGAAAGAGATGGAGACTTTTGTGTAAGGATTGCTTGAGGTTCCCTTTGATCTTCCTTTACCTTGTCTTACCGTGGTAGAGAAAAATAAGAAAAGAAGAGGAAGGAAAGAAAGAAGAGCAAGGGAAAGACAAGAGACATGAGGAAGAAGGAGATTGTTGAGTGAAATAATTGAGAAAACATAGTAGATAAGAATGAGTCTTATTTGTCTCCTTTGAAGACTTTAGCCCACATAATGCCAAAATGGCATTTTTGAAATTTATTAAAAGTTCCAAGGCTTTTCAGTAAACATACTAAATAAGTATATGAGAATTTTAGAAAATTTTTTTAAAAAAATATAGAAATAAATATTGTGAAATAGATTTTGAATTAAACAATTTTTTTTATTGGCAATCTAAAAATTAATTTAATTACCTTAATACCCGTTAGGAAAATAACAGGTGTCACATAGATCTAAGGCCCAGTCAGCATCATAGTAGGCTACAATGTTCAAGTCCATTTCTACAACTGGTTGAAAGGACAAACCATAATCAACAGTTCCAGCTAGACACCTTAGGATCTTCTTGACAGTTCTCTAGTGACTTTGTAGTGGTGTTTGCGTAAATTGGCATACTTTGTTGACACTATAAGTAATTTCGGGCCTTGTAATGGTCACATATTAGAGAGCACCTACCAAACTTCAATACAATTATGTGTTTTCTATAGGATCACTTCCAAAATTAACTAATCATTCACCAGTAGTCATTAGAGTAGCCACACTTCTGGCATTCTGCATTTTGGCTTTGCATAGCAGATCAGTAATATACTTTGATTGAGACAAATGAATACCTCCAGTCCAGATGCAATATGTTTTACTTGAATTCCCAAAAAATAGTTAAGCTTCCCCATATCTTTAAGTGCAAAAATCTTGTTAAGTGCAATAATCAAAGCTTGAACTTCTCCCATATCACTCCCTGTAATAATTATGTCAGCCACATAGACTAAAACAAATGTAGAGGAGTGAGCTGAATGCCTAAAAAATAAGGATTGATCATATTTCTCAAATTTAAAGCCAAAGTGTATGAGAGCTACATGTAACTTATCAAACTTGGCTCTAGGGGCTTGCTTAAGTCCATATAAGGACTTATGAAGTCTACATACTTTTGTGGGATTGTTAGGATCAATGAAGCTTACATGTTGATCCATATATACTTCTTCCTGCAGAGTCCCATTCAAGAAAGCATTGTTGACATTAAGTTGTCTGATTTTCCATCCTTTACTCAGAGCAAGAGTCAATACAATTTTGATAGTGGTAGGTTTAATTACTGGACCAAAAGTTTTAGTGAAATCAAACCCTACAATTTGATTATACCCCTTTGCTATTGACCTGGCTTTATACTTGTTTATAGTACCATTTGGATTTTCTTTAACTTTGAACACCCATTTGCAGCCTATTGCTCTCTTGTGATTAGGCAGGTCCACTAAGGTCTAAGTATTATTTCTAAGAAGAGCTAGATACTTGTCTTCCATGGCTTGCTTCCAATGTTTTTGTTCCAATGCCTTTGTAACAGTACTTGGTTCTTTACTGGCCATATAAACTTTGGGCTTAAAAATGCCTCGTTTTGATCTAATAGTCATGGGGTGTTGTTGCAGTGGCTGCTTAGGAGGTAAGTGTGATGAGACAATAGGGAAAGAATGTTCATCAACTCAAAGGGGTGAAGGAACATTTTGTAAAGGAGGAATGTTTGTATTGGTGGTATGGTCAAATGAGTGCATAGGAGGATTATCATATGAGGGATTGATAGTGAGGTTAGGTGAAGGTATAAATGGATTGTCATCTGCGGTTAGTGAAGATATAAAAGGAGCTGGGGTTAAAACCATCAAGGGAATGCTTAGGTTGAGAAAATGAGGTTGAGGTAGAAGCAGACTTTGAGGCAACAAAAGGAAAGACATGTTCATTTAAAATCACATCCCTCGAGATAAAGAGCCTTCCATCTGCATCCAAACACTTGTATCCCTTATGATTAAGGCTGTATCCCAAGAAAGTGCAAGGTTTGGACCTATACTAAAGTTTGTGTCTGTTATAAGGTTGAATGTTAGGATAACATAAGCAGCCAAAGACCTTTAATTGTGAGTAAGTTGGTTTTTGACCAAACAATACTTCATGTGGACTTTTGAAATCAAGAACAAAAGAAGGCAATTTGTTTATAAGAAAAACAGAAGCACGAAATGCCTCATCCCAATACTTAAATGGCATAGATGCTTGGGCCAGCAAAGTCAACCCATTCTCCACAATATGTCTATGTTTCCTTTCAGCTACTCCATTTTGCTCATGAGTGTGAGGACAAGATGTTCTGTGAATTATCCTATGTTGGCTTAGATAATTAGTAAAGGCTCGAAACTTTCCACCCTAATTAGTTTGAATAGCTGTAATTGAATGCCCAAGTTAAAGATCAACCATTGACTTAAAGTTGAGAAATGTTTGAAATACCTCAGATTTGGTTCTAAGCATGTAAATCCAAGTGAGCCTAGAATAAGCATCCACAAAGTGAACATAATAAGAGTAGCCATTTGTGGACAATGTATGAGCAACACCCTACAGATCAAAATGAATTAGTTGTAATGGTGCAGTATATATTGTATCTGAGATAAGAAAGTGAAATTTATGAATCTTTCTAAGACAACAGGCAGAACAAACAGGAGAAACACTTATATTACTACAAGAGATGTTACACTGTGAAAGTATAGGATTTATAATTTTGGCAGAAGGATGACCAAGCCTTCTATGCCACACATCATACAAAGAATTACTAAACATTTTAGCCAAGATTGAGTTGTTCAAATTGAGCATAGTCATCAGAAGTAACATCACCAGTAAATTGATGAAAGTGACTTTGTGGAGAAGAAAAGAGTTGAGCAAGACCAGCGAAGGATTTGTCAAACCTGTAATAGCAGTTCATAACTAGATGACCAGTCTTCCCACACAGTTGATACAGAGGATCATTTGAAGACCGACCTCTGCCTTGGCCACCACTGGTACCACCTCGACTAGAGAATGAACGATGTGAGAAAGAACCAACCCTTGAGCTTGGAATAAATCCTCCTTACCTTCCAAAGATACTAGCATTATTCTTGAATTGTTCATGAGAAGACGATCTAGTATGAGCAAGATTTATAGAATTTAGATTTTGAGACAAAGAATCAAGTGGATTGTTGTTCTTTTCAATTCGAGTCTCTTCAGCCAATAAAAGAGACTCAATATCATCAACAATATAGGGATTAGTTCGTGAATTGACAGTGAGCACAAGAGTTTCATATTCAGGAGGTAGGCCATCAAAAATTGCATCAATGTGATCTTTGAGACTCAACTTGTGGCCAACAAGATTAAGCATATCAACAAGTCCATGAATCTTGAAAAGATAGTCATTGATTAACAAGGAACCTTTCTTTCTATTTTGTAACTAAGTCTTAAATTGGCTAACCTTGGCCCTAAATTGACTAGCAAAGTACACTTCAAATGTATGCCATACCTGAACAGAAGTCTCACAGTTAACCATACTAGTGAGTACACCTTCAGACATTGAAGTTAGAAGCCAAGAAAGGATTAGTTGATCCTATTGCTTCCATTCAAGAAACTTAGAATTTATAACCCTGGAGGCTTCATCAGGTACAGTCTTATACATCAATGGTGCACGATGATCGAGGGAAAGAAAATGTGAGAATCTATGGCCTCGTAATATAGAAATAACTTGTTTTCTCCAAATTAGAAAATTCGTAACCTCTAGTTTTGTCGAAATTGGATTAGCAAAAGAGACAGGTACAAACAGTGATGAGGAAGAAGATGATCCATCAATAGTAGCCATGATTGATCTTCGATATTCAACATCGACTCCGACAGCTGTTCTCCGATCTTCAGCACCAACTTCGGCGGTTGGCTCTGATACCATGTTAGAAAGACGAAGAAAAGAGAAGATTGAGTATTGTAGATACTGGATCACATTTTTGGAATGAATTTTGTATATTCTGTTATTATTTTCATCTGAATATTACAACACACCTTAAATAGCTTCTCTATACTCTCCTTTATCTAATTGGTACATGACACGTATTTCAACAGAACAACTAACTAGTAACCACCCTCTATCAACTCACAGTTTACTACTAGAATACTAACAGATTACTGACTGTTTCAGTTAACAATTAAATATCTACTACTAGTTTACAATCAGTTTACTACCGGTTAATTGATTACATTTTCTATACTAACATGTAGTAATAATAATTTTCACCTAAGCTTATTTCTGTGTTTGTTTATTGTTTTGTTGTATTTTTTTTTTTTTGTTGCATTGTTTTTCAGTGGTTTTTTGTGCAGTGCCATGTGATTCTCAATATTGATTGATCATATATTCTTATTGATTAAGAAAATTTTTTTAAAGAGGCATGTGTGCATTTAATTTTTGTCATCGTTTTTCTGATGTCCTCTTGTATCATTCAAATTTACAAGTGAAACTATTTGTTGGGGAAGTTTTATAATAACACCCACGAAAAAGATATTACTAATTAATAAGAGCATGGTTGTAAAACTTTTGGATTAAAAATGAATCCTACGTTAGAATTTTTAAACATGGGCTTTGTTGCACAAGATAAACTCCTCTGCATAAAAAAACCATAAAAATTAAAAAAAGAAAAAGAAAAAGGAGAAAAGCATATCTCCTTCTCCTTCTTCATTACCGGGAGAACTCATTGGCAGTTTGGCGACCTCGATTTTATCATCGTGTGTCGGGCTTTGCAAGGAGAGGTGGATGTCGTTGAGAATGCCGCATTTATACATAATGGTAAAAGGGTCCTCCTGTGCTTGCAAAATTGTGGGGTGGGGTGACAAAGGTAGGAGCAGTGGCGACCAATGCGGTCTCACGATGGTCCGTGATCCCATTGCGATACCCCAACGACCCTAGATCTCGAAGATCACGGGCAGAGGGAATTACAAGCCGATTTGGTCTTGACAAAGTTCACGAAAAATCACAGCTATGTTCGTGCGCCTGTTGCTGGCACTTGCAAAGTCGAGATGGGGTCGGGTTGCTGACACTTTTGTTTCTTTTTGTTTTATTGTGTCTTGTAAGTCAAGAAGGGAAAGACCCATAGTGCTTCGCCAATTGATTTCCCTTTGACGTAGAACTCGGTTGGCAAGAACTCGGTTGTCACCTTTGATAGCTCTTGCGAAGGAAATGGGTTTGGGTTACGATTATTCCGAAGAGGATGGACTTTTGTTACAGAGATGAGGGATTGTTGGTAGGGTTGTCAAAGGATTGCCGGTGAGAGTGGTTGGAGGTGGCTGTTTGTCTTTGTTTTTGTTTTTGTTTTTGTTCTTTAAATTCTATTTTATTTTTTTCAATTATAGGTTTTTTAATTTTAATTTTATTTATTATGTATGAAAGTGTGTATAATCATTTGGTGAAGTTGAATTTTTTAAATTATTATATTTAATTCAATGGTTAAAAAATAGTTCTTGTAAATAAGACCCACTATCATGTTCATTCCCGGTTTTTCAATGTAAGTGGTGTTTAGCTGTAGTAGTCTACATTATTTTTCAGTTATAAAATAGTGTAAAACTCTTATATGTTACAGTAATAATAAAAATTGTTACAGTATAAAACTCTCAGATGTTATAATAAAAACAATTCTAATCAACGGTTTTAACTACATGTAATGTTTTTGGTAATAGAAGACCAATAGGATGTGATTTGTGTTTGTACTCAATATTACCTTTTCATGAAAAGGAATATAAACTTCTTATAAATAAGAAAAAAATGAGGATAAGTTTATGCTGAGGAATATTGGGACTTTTTCGCTGGGAGCTAAAAAAATCTATTAACAGGCACTTGTTATCAAGCCATCAAAATTATAGATTATTAATAATTTTGACTTGGATTCATTGGATAGAACAAAACGCTATCACAAGGGTAAAAACAGTAAAAAAAAAAAAAAAACCAAAGAAAAAATTACACCAAATAACAATTTTCAATATTTAAGCATATAATATTTTTAAAATCGTGTGTAAAACAGTTGAATTTTTTATTTTACTTATTTCTTTTCCTTCTTCTTCTTCTCCTCCTTTTCCTTTCCTTTTTATTTTTTTCTTTTTACTGCTTTCTATTTCTCTCTACTTTATTTTATAAAAAAATAAATTTTATTTTAATTTATTAATTTATTTTTAAACATGACTATATTTTAATTTATTTATTTTTATTCTTAATTAATAATCGGCTAATTCCTCTTTCTCTCAAATATATTTGAAATTCTAGGACATAGAATGGCCGCTCGAAACGAAAGGCCAGCTGGATACTCCCAAGCAAGGCCCGCCCGGTTGTTCTAGAAAACGACACTCGAAAAGAAATCGAAACACCGACGCTTAAGTTACGAAACTTCACGTGTACCTCCACAAACATCCCTCTCAGCTCTCGTCACCCCCAAGAAAAAGAAGACACCAACCACACACGCAAACAAACAGCAAAAAAGCGAGAACAAAAAAAGAAGAAGAGGATAGATTTCACGGAATCTAATCTGTTCAACTTTCACAAGCAGAAATCCAAATCACAGTTTCCAGAATCTTCACTTCCGCGGCAGAAGCAGTGGCTAGCAAGCAAGGATTTCCACAATGGTAAAATAACAGGGATGACAATTTTTGTTGTCGTTTTTGGGGTTTTTTTTTATGTCGTTTTATTCAGGTGACGGCGGCGAAACGCGAGATCGATTCAAGATTACTTCCGAGCAGCAGCTTTCTTCCAGTGCCATTAATGGTGGACTCAGAGGCGGAGAGGGAGGAAGAGACGGCGGCGGCGGCTGGGCCGTGCTTGATATCGTGCACGACTTTCAATATCCTGGCTCCAATCTACAAGAGACTTGATCAGCAGGTATGATCTTCTCGGAATTTTTCAATGTTCGATTGGGTTTTTTTGGACTGATTTTTTGTTGTCTTTCTTTTGCTTAGTTTCTTTGAATGGGTATATGAGTGAAACAGAACCAAGCGCTTCGCGAGAGCGATTTCAGAGCGTTTTGGCTTGCCAGGAATGAGAGAATATTGGATTGGCTGCTCCATGAGGCATCTTCCACTATATGTCTGCAGGTAATTTATTTTTTATTTTTTATTTATTTTCCCTTTTAAGCACGAACAGAAGACTATTTTCATTTTGTAAATATTACTGATTTTGATTATTTACTTTCATTAACGATTGATTCTGAATTGTGATAGTAACACAAAAGAAAATAATACCAATTATTAATTTCTTAAAATCTCTCTCTTTTTAAAGTGATATACAAGAATTTAACCGATATTATTATTTACCCTCTTTTTGCTCTTGTGAGTTGGATTTATTTCTATAGCTTTGCGAAATGTTGTAAATGAGTGAACTTTCTGTAACGATTTTAAAGGTCTATTTTTCTTTTTTCCCTTTTTTTTTTTTTTGGTTTCAAGTGTATTTGATAAGTAGGTTGTTTTTGGATGGATTAGGAATTTTGGGTTGGGAATGAAGAACTTGTGCGTATGTACTTGGAGAGGCTTGGTGATGCAGGATACATGACTTTCAAGCTTGCAAGAACCAACAACCGTGGTGATGGTATATAAACATTACTATACTTAAGTGATCACTGGTTCTTTGATATATCATTTGTTTTAGTGTGGTTGGATAGTTAATATCATTTGTTAAATCTCTTGTCATGAATTTGCTATGCGAGTTTAAGTTGCTTCTGATTAATAAATAGTTCGTTCAGCACCGCTGATTTGATTTTTGAAATTGGTACCAAATTACGACCAAAGGGTCATGAGGAATTCAAAATCATTATGACTGGCATATGTTTTAGCTATCCTATACTGCTCAACTGTGTCGAAAACATGCCATTCGGGGCTGTGCTTGTTCCATGGTTATATTGGAATGCCAACGTCTTTTGTAAATTGTAACTTTTGTCTTAAGCACCAAAAAAGAAAATTTTGTGCCTGAATTTAAACTTCAGCTTGTCAGGTTTTCGCATATGCACCAAAAGAAGATTGCTGCGTGTTAGTGCCCTAGTCCTACTTGTAGACCAAGCGTCCATTTTTAAGTTGGAGTTACATGACTTTTTTCTTCCATTATTACTACTATTATCGATTATGTTATATAATTGAAAAAAAGGTCTCAAGTGAACTTCTATAACTATCAGTTAGTGCTCTTACTGAGACATTGTGTTTGCGTAATACAGGTCTGCTGACTGCTGTACGTAAGGACTACTTAAGGGTTCTAGACTATCGTGAATTGCTGTTTAATGACTTTGGAGACCGTGTTGCTCAGTTGTTACACATCCAGTTAGAGGTACCGCTTTGGCAAAACCAGAAAGCCAACTTTGCACGAGAAATTCTTATTGTGAATACCCACTTGTTATTTCCTCACGACTCCAGTCTGTCTATAGTAAGATTGCATCAGGTACTTGACTTCTTCTTGAGATCACGAAACTTTATGCTTCTTATTTACGCTATATTCCTTGGTTGCCACATGAACAGTTATCCTCAGTGAAGGGTGTCTTATGTCTTAAGGCAGGTTTACAAAATTCTGCAATATGTGGAATCCTATCAAAGAGAAAATCAGCTTAATCCCATGCCTATCATGCTATGTGGGTAAGTTTTCAAAAGTGTATCCTTCAACTAATGTTTCCTGAATGTGTAAACCACGAAAACTGAGATCCTCTCTGGCTTGTAAAGTCATTTGGTGCCTTACCATGTACCGATCTTTTCACCTTGACAAATATTGGAATGGTTCAAGGGATGGGCATCATGGCATAATAATGGCCTCTGCCAGACAAATAAAAATGGACGTTCTCATCTTATTGTATTCTTTATGTAATAATTTATTTGCAGTGACTGGAATGGAAGCAAGCGTGGTCATGTATACAAATTCCTTAGGTCACAGGGGTTTGAATCAACATATGATGCTGCTCATAAATACAGTGACAGTGATGTAGATGCACACAAGGTTGGTATTCTTGAAGTTCAATATAAATTTTCTGATTGGCCGTTGTATGTCAATTTGTTCATGTGTATTTCATCTTATGTTCTACAGTGGGTCAGCCACCGAAATCATAAGGGAAACATCTGCGGTGTTGATTTCATATGGCTTTGCAATCCTAATAAATCACGTAAACCACTAAAGATTAGTTGGGGTGAAGCAGTTTTTAGCATCGTAAAGGTAATTAATTTATTTACATTTCTCTATTATAGTGACTAAAATTTTCCTCTTATGTACCTTTTGTCTATATTGAGATTTTTTTCTTTAGAAACTAGATGTGTATAATATTTTCAGCGTTGCCATTTGGCCATCCCTGTAAAACATCAAGAAAAGCTGTTGATGAGAAGTCGCAGTGACAAGTGCTAGTGTCTGAGTTTAAAAGTTTCCCGGTTTTACTATGTTTTCCTCCTTGAGCTCCCATATTTTTTCACAGTTGACTGTAGTAACTTTCAACAATTTTTAATGGCATTTCCGAATTTGATTGATGCAAATGAATTAAGGTCACTCTTGTACATTGGAACTGAGAGTTCTCTTTGTTACTGTTCTGTTTTTCAGTATCAGCTCCGGAAAGCCTCAATGACTGAAATCGATGCATTCGCCTTTTTGAAGGGTGATAACCAGGATGATTGTATTACGTACTCGGCTTTCCTTGAAGGGCTCCGCCAGGTTCATTTTATTGGAGAACTGGGATTATGAAATATAAGTGAGTCAGTCTTGTGGGAGCACAAGATTTACTTGTTTTCTACTCTTCCAGGTTAAACTAATTGGCATGCCGTGGGGACTGAGTTTTCAAGAAACAAGAGATCTGTGGATTCAAGCAGATGTCAACGGAAATGGTGTTGTTGACTATGAAGAATTTAAGGTAATAAGTTCCGCCCCTAAATTGCTTGATATCTTCATATATTCTCGATTTTTTTAGTAGCTTTAGCTATATCCTGCCGTTTATGCTTCATCCATTGTTCGTGCCCATCAGGAATCTATATATTTCTTAAATAATTTACTAAATCTCGGTCTAGGAATATGCTGAATTTAATTAGTGGTTCAGCTTACTGCTTACGCAAGGTAAACTGTGTTTAGAAAAGTCCTCCAACTATGTTCCTCTGCCGTTATTATGCAATTCCGAAGTGTGTTGATTCAACTATTTTTTTTGCCCGTTAATATTGCAGCAGAGGATCTGGAATGCTATGTGGTCGGACCGAGATCGACTAGAGGAGGACAATAGTGGGACTTCAGACGGGTCCAAACAAAGGGCAGAAGAAGTAGCAGCCCTTGGATTCAAAGTGAAGAGTGCAGCTCTCTTTCCTCGTGAGGTGGAGAAGGGAATGTGGCCAGAGCATTACTCTCTCTCTGATCACGCCTGTCTCACTGTCGGGTTTTCCCCTGCGAAGATGCAGTGTTCTCAGCCTAGAAGGCACTCCTCAGTAACAAATTAGTTGGAAAAACAGAAACAGAACACGGCCGGAGTCGCACATAGATAGAAGAAGGAAGAAAGAAATGGAGTTTTGTAGGATGTGTACAGCGCATTGTAACAAATTCCTTCTTGGAGTGCTATTTTGCTTAGCTTTGATACAGTACGTGCAATTTTTCACTGCCCAAAAGAGAAACAAAGCTGTAATGAAGAAATAATTCCGTTTATTTGGACAATAATAACTGATTAAAAAAAAGAACTGATTTTCATTTCATTTCAGCCTCGGCCATTATTTCTCAGGCGGTCAGAGGCTTGTGAAATGCTCAACAAGTAACTTTTGCAGGGCCTTGTTTGAGATCTATGAGCTTCATATTATATGGTGGTGTTGCATTAAAGTAATGGCTTTGCGATAAGAAAGTCTTTCCTTTAAGCATTTTCTATCATCTCGTGGATATGGAATTAGTACGACGGACCTAACGCCTCCCCGTGGCTTGGGCTTACGATTAATTATAAAAATTTTCCCTAACGATACACCTTTAATTTTAAACATAACATTTGCTTTTCCAACTATGAAAGATTAACAAAAAAAAAAAAGAAGAAGCACTTTTTGTCAAATTTTTTTTAATGAAATTTGGGATATAATTAAGATTTGATGCGTAATATGAGTATTTTGAAAATTCTATCCTATCTAAAGCTAATTTAAATTTAAAGTTGATATAAATGATAAAAATATAAATTTAAAAACCTTAAATAAATTTTTTGAATAATCTCTTTTTTTTTTCACTTTTATGTTACTGTATTAAAGTAGGCTAACAGTTTAATAATTCGTTAAACTGTTTAACAGGAAAAGCATTATATAACTCTATGGGATTATAGCTCCACCTTTTCACAAAGGATAAGTTTCACCTACAGGACCTTATAGAGCGTACATTTTGTGATAGGGTGGGGCTTAACCCATGGGGACAATTAGTGTTGCTTGTTCAACACTTCCATGTGTTTTGTATAATATAATGTCATTTATACTTGAGATAGATTTCATGTTAATATTTCGTAGATTGAGGGGATCAAATGTTATGCTTTAAAGTTCAAGGAAAAACAAATGTTACATTTTGAAGTTTAAGGGTATAGTGTTACAAGCGCTATAGTTAAGGAAGAACTTTTGAAATTAATCTGATATATTGATCAAGAATTCTTCTTTCCTTCTTTTAGCCTTCCCTTTAACTACAAACAAATGGAATCAACAGCAAACCACGACTCTTGGCCCAAACAACGTCCTAGATATGGGGAGATCGGAGCAACAAGGAATGCCTACATGACATTTTTATTCTTGGGCTGTAGGGTGTTGGTTGAGAGGCCATTTTGTATCTTGTCCGAATTTGGTGATATGTTCTTAAAAAAGGTTATTCTGATCTGGCCTAGCCGGTGAGTGATCCCAGTTCGCAGCAGAGAACAATGCAACACCCAGTGCTCTGTATGTGCGTGCAAGTATATATGTAAAAACCTGTTGGGCTCCACAAGGGCCTATTTTTATGGCTAAGTAGGCCCTGCGACTGCAGAGCCGTTTAACAGGCTCTATATACATAGGCAACGTCTCAAATAAGGTAACTGGACTAGCTCAATACTTATAAGATTTTTTGTTTAACAAGGTAATATTGTGGCATATAACACTTATTTTGCTTCAGTAATTCTTAATGGGCCTGCTTGATGACCAGGATTTTGGGGAGCTTAGATAGGATTAAATTTTAATACTTGGTTTGGTGAAAATTTTTTAAGGAATAGAACTGGATAAATTCTTATCTACTTCGTTCTTGAATCCCCGTAAAAGGATTGCACTAGCCTCTGCTAAAGCATTAGATTGCACACAATATATTGCACATTGTGAAAAATTTTAAGGACCTATTTGCAAAGATTTGAAATATAGTGTCAAACTATAATTTCTAATAAACTATGGTCAAAATTTAATCTTTATGTAAATTATTTTTAAAATTACATTTTTTTCTTATAAATTTTTAAAAAATTACAGTTTGGCCCCAATTATGCAAAAAAATAAATTTATAAAAAGAATCATGTCCTAAAAATACGACACCAAACATAAGATTGAATTAACTAAAATTTAATTCTATAATTTCCTATATAATCTAATCTAATCCCTTAAAACTCTCAAATTCAATATTTTCTATTTGGCACACTTAAGGGCATCTCCAACCCATGATATCAAAATGATATAACTATTATATCAAACACTAACTTCATCTCCAACCCTTATACTATTTTTTTCACCAAAAAGGAATATTTTTGAAATATTTTATTTTATCTTATTTTTTTATATCACTTTTAAGTAAACCCCTACTATCTAAAAAAACAAAAAAAAGCCAAATTGATGTGGATGAACAGTAGCACACCAAATTTGGCCTGCTCCTATTCATCTCTTTAAATTGGCGTGGATAAACGAAGTCTCCTTGGAGACGATTTTAACACAAAAATGGAGTGGATTGGAGAAGGCCTAACAATGTTCATCACTAGTGAAGTTCCCATCTGAACAAGTAGAGATGGTGTTTAAATAAACAAAAAAATTAGACAAACTTATGGTAATTTTTAAAATACAAAGATTAGCCTTGATATGATATGTATATATTGTGGATTATTTGAACATTAATTAACTAAATATATATTAAACTTTAATTTTTAAGAAATTAAAAATTTAAATTTTAAATAAAAAGAAAACACCATTTCTTGTAGCTGTAAGAAATTTACATATATAAAATTATGATTTTCAACATTATGCATGAATCCAAATTGCATAAAAATGTGGAAACGTAAAAGAATCGAAATCTAACCTCCAGTCATTGATAATCAGAAGAATAAATGGAGGGTTCCTTTGTAAGAATTCCTGAAAAAGATTTTGTGAAAGAAAAGAGAATCTTCTATACCTTCTGCAATTTTGAGAGATGGTATATTTCTGAAATAATTGCATAGGCTTAGGGACTCTTTTACGTGATATTTATAGACACCCGTCATTAGGGTGTGTTACCATCAAGAGGTATCTTTGAAACAAGGCCTTCTTTTTGAAGTGTTATAATA
Source organism: Artocarpus hirsutus (assembly GCA_946598075.1). NCBI lineage: Eukaryota > Viridiplantae > Streptophyta > Magnoliopsida > Rosales > Moraceae > Artocarpus > Artocarpus hirsutus. Next base: position 6,176 of record CAMOHE010045156.1, on the reverse strand, counting down.
ATTCAGAGATATCCATTGGTTGACACCTTTTAGAAAATATACGTATGTTGGACCACTTAAATTTATTTTTATTTATTTATTATCATTTAAAAAACTAAATAAATAATAATAAATATATTAAAAATAACATTCTCTCACTTGGTCCACATATATTTTCTAAATAACCAAAATCAACCAGTCTCAAACTTGAGGAATAAACACATAAATCATGGTGATAGGTCTTCTTAGAACGAGTATTATCTTCTATGTATTTCAATGCGTTATATCCATTAACACTAACTCATAAATGGTAACGGAACTTAATGAATAAACCCTATATTTATTCGAGGTCCAACTTAATTGATCTTTATCAAAATAACTGAATAAGGAGTAAACTTATAAATATAATTTGTATGATATAAATAATTCAGGGTCAAGAATTATACAAATTGAAATATGCTAAATCTATATTTTCAAATTTTGAAAAAAATCTTAATCCATCACCAATCTAAAAGGTTGTTTAAAAGAAAGAATTGAATGAATTTAGGGATTCCTTAAAAATCATCAATGGTCATTTTCATAGTGACGAGAAATGGTAGTACTCTATTCCTTAAGAACAAATATACAAATGCATAAAGTGATTATTTTAAAGAGTGTTTGGCATAGTGATTAGAACTATTGGTTAAAACTATTTTTACTATAGTATATAAAAGCTTTATACTATAGCTTTTTTTTTTAATTATAACATGTGAGAGCTTTACATTATTCAAAACTAAAATAATAATTAAGACAACCCCTTGTCAAACAGGTTATCAATATCTAATTTTGTAGTCCCTAAATTACAATTCCACTCTTTGTTTGAGCAGGATGGTGGGCTCTACTCGTGTAACATCCTCTCATAGAATGTCACAGTTACCATCTCATAAGATCTATTATTTATGGTAACACATAATTCTCTTTAAATAATCAAAGTAATACGAAAATAGCTTGAAAATTTTCTTTAAAATAAGACTTTTTAATCAAATCAAATAACTTTATCTAAAAATAAAAACATAGTTACAACATTACCAAAAACATTAAACTTAACAAAATATCTTTAACTTGCAAAAACTCATAAAATAATTAAAAAACTAAAATCTACAGAATTATAAATAATTGAATAAAATTTAAATCATCATTAACTCAGGCTGCGTCACTCCAATATTCCGTTTCCACCACTATGCATACACCCGCAACGAGCTTTTCCATCCTCATACCTAACTCTTGTTCCTGGCTACAATATGAGAAACATCCAGTAAGCATAATGCTTAATAAGTACACCCTATCTCACAAAACATTTTCATCAATTAACAATATTCAATAAAATAAATTCATCATTAAAACAATATATATTTTTTAAAATAATATATATAGTAATACTTCAAAATATCATATAGTAGGGCCCGGGTGTTGTATCGTCATCATCGTAGCACGCTAGCCACAGAAAGAGTGAGGGAGCGGCCTCCAAACCAATCGTAACAAAGATGAAACGATCGCTCACCGGACCTCATCATCACCATCAATCCGTCAAGCATACAATGCCTTTTCAAAACATCAATATAATATAGATATAACATATATATATATATATATATATATATAGGTTTTCATCGAAAGATATCCATCAAATAAAATAATGAGGTAAAGATAACATCATCTTTCATCGTTTTTCATCAATTTCTTTATTATTAAAAATTTTCATCTTAAAATGTCTTCATCATATATCATCAATATCAATCTTTTTAATTTTGAACAATCATATTACAAGTGAGAGATGCACTTACTTAACTTCTAGACTTACTCAATGTAACACCCGTTATTTTAACAGGAATAATTTTACAAATTAATGTATAAAATGTGATAATTTAAAATTGCTAAGTTGCTTTTATTATTTCATTTATCACGAAAATGCCACCTTGGCATTTTCTACGAAAAAGTCTCCAAAGGAGACATGAGGATATCTTTCCCAACTACTCTTGATCCTTATTTTCTTTATTTCCTCCGTGACATGCTCCAACATGTCTCCTCCATAATTGCTTCTATCAATTCTCTTTAAAGACTTCATCTTCTCTTCTTTTTTTCTCCCATTGTTCCCACACTCTTCTTTTCATTTTTTGTTGAACCAAAATACGCAAAAAACTTCTTCATGGCAACCATAAAAATTAGCCACCATAACCTCCATTTAAGCAAGAATTTCAGCCGTACCAAAGTCAATGAACCTGTTTTAAAGCCATTTCAAACTTCCAACTAGCCATAATCTGAGGTTAAAATCTTATGACCAAATTTAGTCTTTCATTTATAAATTTTTATACTCAAAGTTTATTCAAATTTGTGTTCTTGAACCTGAGAATATGTTTTGTTGCTATTTTGGAACATATGTATAAAGTTTAGGTGTATATGTCATAAACAGAAAATTATATTGTTAAACTAGTTCCATATGCATGTTAGAAACATATTTCAAAGGTTCATCACGGATTTGATTGAGGTATAAAAGAGATTTCTAAGGTTTGAATAAAAAAGTTTGATGTAAGCATGTTTTCACCCTTATTTGCAAGAAATGCTTGAGATATGGTTTGATGATGATATTGGTATAAAAATCCACGAGAATATGTTTATTATGGGTATATAATGCATACTACATATTTTGACATGGTTTTAAGAATTTGTACAAAGATAATACGATATGGTGTAAAGGGAAACTTGGTATTACAAAAACTTTGTGATACCTCTATGGGCAATGGCTCTTTCTTGAAATTATAGGATTAAATGAAAATAAATTTTGTAAATTGGTTTTCATATTTAAAAAGTAGACATCTTAAGCTTTCCAACGAGCTAACACGAGCTTAAATTGGAGTTGTATTTTATTTTCTATGAATTTTTTAATTTTTGGATTGAAAACTAGTAAACCTGCCAGTGGCAGTAAACCGTACGTTTACCTTAAGTAAACCACCTGTTAACTCATGTGCTAATTGTAGATAGTGAACCTGTCATTTTTGCAAAACTATACTACTAGTTTACCATGGTATACTAGTTGCTAACCTAAACCAATAACCCAACTTTGCTCACCACCTAATTCCTTAATGTCTTGCAACCTTTCCAACACTATCCTAAGTGATTTATGAATCTTATTAGGGACTAAAACATATAGATTACTTGTATACATTTTATTTTGTGTTAAGTCAAAAATTGTTTACTTTCGCATTCAAAAAGAAATTTGCATAAAAACTTTAATGGCATACTAGTGAGATGGATTTATACCTAATTTATTTATGAATGTGGCTGTATGTTGTGCTTTGGTTTTAATTGTCCTTATGCACGTCTTAGGATCAAGGGAGTGTGGAGCTAACGTTAATTGATTCCGAGACTAAAAGATTCTTGATAAGCTTAGGAGATAGAGATTCTATAACTCATCTTTTGTGAGGCTTTGATAAATTAAAATTTGGTTGTTTATGTTACAAGATATGTTTATGATATTTTGAATATATATGATTATGTCTATAACATAATGATGTGAAACTCATCTTGTATTGTAAGCGAGGAACATAATGATTTGACACATGTTGTTGTAAATTGAGAAGCATGCTTAGGAAAACTAACTCTATAAATAAAGATTGAATGTAGAGAAATGGTAAGATCTGAAGAGGGTGGCGGTTACGTCCTTGGGCATGAATACCCTAAAAGGTAAAATAGAGGGAGGTGATCATGCTTCCTTAGGTCAAAAGTCCCAGAACGCACTGTACAGGTTTCGACTTGGTGAGGACTCAGGGCTTGATGTCCCCTCACCAGAACACCCTTGGAATATTTGGAGGGTGATCAAGTGCACTCGTTTGGGTTTCGTTGAGTTGAGTGATATGATATTTTATTGCACGGTAGATACAGATGAGCATAATTGAATCCTGAATTAATATGTGTGTGCATATATATATGTATGAAACTTGATAAGAATAGTCATAAAATATCCATCAAAATTGAATATGATTAAATTAATGAATAATAATGAGAACTAACTAACCATGTAGGTTTTAATGTGGTAAGGATAAAAACCTAAAGATAAGTAATGGTTTTCTCTACTGAGCATGTTGTCGCTCATTCCCTTATATTTTCATCTTTCAGGACTCACTAAGTGTGAAGTGGCTACGAGAAAAATAATTGAGGAAGCTATGTAGCTATATTATGTTGGGATTGCTTCAATTGTTAAGAATGTTCTTCGTGATAATGAAAGCATCGATTGTTAATTTCTGTGACTATATTAAGGTGTGTTGAGGGTTGAAATGATAATGACGACAGTTTTATATTATTAATTTAAAGTGCTATATTAAACTGCGGTTTAATTGTCATTTATATTTTTATTTTAGATTTGAGAGTTTTTTATTTAAGTCCCGAGTAACTTTATTTTTGAAGTTTTACTTTTATTTTTTATTTTATTTTAATTTATTAAAAACTGTTAACTCTCATATAAGAGCGTTACACTCAACCTTTAATAGTAGGTGACACGACGACTTAGGTTTTTCGTACGCTCGCTTCTTTGAAGAGTTCATGCCAAACATTTATATTGACCATAAGTCACTAATAATACTATTAACAACATTTATATATCTCATACTATCATTTAACATCACCTTATCATGTAATATCATCAAGAAGCACAAAATTACAATTTATAAACCTAGGGCATAATTTTCAAAAGTAGGTAGAATGACCCTTACTTACTTAAAAATTCATAATAATTTCATCTTGACTCTAAATCAGTCAAATCTAGTGACATTAGAAACTAGACTCAAAAACAAAGATTTTAATGTATTACACGCATATTTTGACAATAACTTGCTTGAAGAAAAAACCTTAAAAATTAGTCTAAATTTTAGGTCTGTGTAAAATTATACAGCTTTCAAGGTCAACTTTGAAAAATTGTAACTATTTAAAAAAAAAATTCGATTCAAGCAATTCAAAAGCTAAAAGAAAGCTTAAGATGTCTAGTATTTAAGAAAAATATAAGAAAAATATAAACAGAAAAATATAGAATCAGAATCACTAGAATACGACAACTATTAGGTGTTTATATGAAAAGTAAGCATAAGGCATCAAAAAAATTCAATACCAATCCATAACCTAATAAAACCTCAATTAAAATTGTAAACATATAATTAAAATGATGTTAATTGATAATAAAATATACTGATAAAGATCTACATAACAAAAATATAAAAATCTATGATATGTAACGCCTCCTTATGGACGTCACAATAATCGTTACTTTCATCCTTGTTATCATTATTGATCAAATAGGCCATTTAAATTTAGACACAATTTGATAAACATATCCCAGGATCCATGTATACAAATTTTTCTTTTAAATATTCCAAATATTTCAAATCTTTTTTTTTTCATGGTTTATCGATGCCAAATTAACAAAACTATAATTCAAACAAAATTTCAAAACAAACTTTAAAATCTGTTTTAAACAATTTGGTAGACTGAACTTTTGAAAAATCAAATTAAATGTAAAACAAGTCTTTTTACTTAATAGTGCGAAAATTATAGCATTCAAAGAAATAAAAACATAGTTCAAAAAAATTATTCTTTCTTGGCGTTTTTTCCTTTTCGTTCCATCATTCATAGCCCACACGTCCGTCCTCGCCCTCCACCTATTACATGGTCCTCTTACCTTTATCTGCAACATGATTATAAACTAAGCAAGCAAAAGCTTAGTAAGTACACTTTCCTATCTCACAACATAAAAATTTTATGAAAATCTTTATGAAACATTGTAAACATAATCATCATTAACATAATAGTGCACTTGGCACAGCTTTATATAGAACATATCTTTCATTATCATTATCCATATTAAAAACTTCATTCATTTTATCTTTGGGGCCCAAGTGTTGCACCATAAACATCATCATATAGGCGCGCCGTCATGAGAGGAGAGAGGTAGCTAATCCCAAACTAAACATGACAAGTCCAACCTTCGAGACATCATAAACATAAACATAGGGTGTGCAACACTTAATTAAGTGATACATATATATAGATATACTTTTAACATACCTCATCATTGAAATATTCGTTAAACTTTCTTGTTGCAACAAGAGTTTTCATGAGAAAACCATATGTAAAAACAACTTTAAAAATTATCATAAAACATATTCTTAAAA
>CAMOHE010045155.1:41895-57139 GCA_946598075.1 Artocarpus hirsutus | reverse complement strand
CGCCCGTGTGTTGCTTTAAAAAAAAAAAATAAGAATAAACGCCCGTGTGTTGCTTTGTCTCTGATCACATACATAAGAAGACCCCATCCTTTAAAAAAAGGAAGAAAATAAGAAGAAGAAGAAGACCCAAAATACTCCTCAAGTTACCTCGATTCTTGTGCAAGTGGCTTTAAGTTATCCAAGTTGTCAATTTTTTTGTAAATATTTTCCAAGTTTGTAGGTCAAAAGTTAAGTTGGTTTCAATAACAAAAATGTCGTGTAATAGAAATTATATATGCCATGTACAAAACTCTGTGTATGCATATCATTGCAGGCCAAATATAGCAATAGAGTTGAAACTTGACACCAGAAACGCAGAAAATAAAACTCAACCAATCAAACAAGCACCAAAGTCACGCCAAAGGGGGGAAAAAAAAAAAAAGCCAGAAGAAAGGACACCAAGGATTTTACCGAGGTTCGGACGATCAAGCCTACGTCCCTGTTTTGCAGCACCTCACTCAAATGGTTTCATCAAGTCAAGAAGAAAAAATTACAGCCTCTCTTGCTAGAACTTCAAAAAATTCTATCATTCCAGATTACAAGAATGCAGAAAGCACTAGCCTAACTTTGCTTATTTAATCCAAGCTGTAACGAGTAATGACTATTAGAGTCTTTTTGGTTCATAAATTTGAATAAAAAATTTGAATGAAGATTTAAATTTTTGTGAAAGAAAATACGGTAACAAAATAATTCGAACTATGATTTGAACACGAACGAAATGCACCCTTAGTTAAATAACTTGTCACTATCATTACAAGATTGTGTTGGAGAAACTTTTACAGATAAAAACCATCATTAAGTCTAAAGTCTCATGTTAATTTTCATCAAAAAATTTAGTGAAAGCATACCAAAATTCATATGAATGAATGTAATCCTTAATCCTCTTTTGGTTCTTGATCTTCTAAGTTAAGAATGTATGATTTCTTTAAGAGAAAGTTTTCTCTCTGTTTTTTCCAGTGATGGGATGCTAAAAAAGTTACGTATCTTTGACTCAGGGACCATAATTATTTATTTTATAAAATTTCTTAAATTGTCTTATTTTTATTTTGATCTATTATAAAAATAGAAATTAGATTTTTAGGTCTTTACACACATAATTGGTCCACACTTTATGAAATACTTTACTGCCTAAAACTTTATACTGTATTAGATCACTTTAATTAGACCAACCTTATTGATAGCCTTAATACACATTTATTTAATATATTAGCCCATATATTATTAGAATTAATATTTTCTCATGTTGAATCATTAAGAAATATTTTCTCAAGACTTTTAGTTGAATTTTACGTTAATTTGGATTTAGTTTAAAGATTTGTTATATATTCTATTTAATATATATATAAGAATTCATTAATAATATCTTTAAACTGGATTCAGTTTATATTTTTGGAATTTGTGTTTGATTTGGTTTGTGTATAAGGATTCATTGATAATGTATATACACAAATTTGAGTATTTGTGTTTATTTCTGTACGTTTTTTTTTTTTTGGGATTAATGTGTGTGTATCTATATATATATATATGTGTGTGTGTGTGTGTTATGGTATTCGGTTTAAACACAACACAGCAACCCTTTAGATTACCGGTGGCAATCTCACTGCCACCGACTAAGAACTTTAAGCGTTGTCGTCAGGCCGCACCATAAAGGGAAATTTGCGGCAGCTGGCTGTGCCGCTGCAGATGATGGCGCTGAAGGCCAGGCCGATGAGCAAAGTAGCAATGCAGGCCGCGGCGAAGACCCATTGGCCGTCGCCTGAAGACGTTTCTCAAGGATTGTGACCCATGGGCATGAGACTTGTTTTGGGCTTTAGCCTGGAACTTGTATTTGATCTACACGGGCTGGAAGGGGCCTGTGACCATATGAAACCTAGGGGCTCAACCCTTGGGTGACTAGTCACAAAATAAATAAATAAATAAATTTGGGCCTGGGTCATTTTTTTTTATTTTTTTGGGTGCAAGTTTAAATTCAAATATTGGTATTTTATATGTATTTTGAAATGAATTAATTGAAGCAACATGTCACTAAAGTGACCTCTCTTGTAGAAATTAATTTATTTTGTAATATAAACGGTTGTGTCCATGCAACTTATGTGAATATTAACCGGCCCAAAGGAAGGCTAATATTTGACAAAATTACATACACACATGTGGTAATAAACACATGATAATTATTCAGTTCTTTACATGTAAACAATAAATCGGTCTAAAGGAAAATTTATTGTTCAACATGTTCTTATTGTCAGTGTTTGATTACTACACTAAAGTACCACTTACAAGTTAATATTTCTGTCCAAAGACTAAATATTAATGTTGTGCTAGGTATCTTGTAATGGGCCCTACCATTATTTGAATTTATTTAAGTATGATAGAACTTATGTGAGCTTGTTGTTTTGTTGTTTTGTTCTTTGTTCAGTTACAAGTTTTGCTTTTGCTAGCATCAATTCAATTCCCATACTTAATGGCACAAACTTCAAGGCATGACGAGAGAACGTTATGATTGTTCTTGGTGCCATGGATCTAGACCTTGTGTTGAGGGTTGAGCGGCTTGCTAATCTTACAAATAACAGTTCCTCTGACGATAAGAGGGACATGGAAAGGTGGGACCGCGAATCGCATAAGTCTTATGATCATGAAGCGTGCTATTCCAGAAACTTTTAGGGGCACTATGTCCAAAAATGTTACTACAGCCAAAGGTTTCCTTGAGCAAATAGAGAAAAGGTTTGCTAAGAACGAAAAGGCTAAAACAAGTATGCTTTTGGCAAACCTTATTTCAATGAGGTACAAAGAAAAAAAGAACATAAGGAAGTATATCATAGAGATGTCTCATCTTACTTCAAAACTAAAGGCACTAAAGTTAGAGCTATCTGAGGACTTACTCGTGCATTTAGTTTTGATATCTCTTCATGCACAATTCAGTCAATTTAAGATGAGCTATAACTGTCAAAAGGACAAATGGTCCCTTAATGAGCTTCTCTCATATTGTGGGCAAGAAGAAGAAAGGCTGAAGCAAGAGAAGGCAGAAAGTGCTCATTTGGTTACAACATTTAAGGACAAGAAAAAGAAAAGGAAGAAGGGTAAGGAAGCAGCGGGTGTGGCACTATAGAAGAAACAACAGAAGGGACAAGGTAATGAATTTGCCTATTTTTTCTATAGAGGTGCTGGACACAAGAAGAAGCAATGTACCAACTATCACGCATGGCATGCAAAGAAAGGTACACTTCTCAAACTAGTTTGTTCTGAGGTTAATTTAACGTTGGTACCAAGACACACTTGGTGGGTAGATTTCGGTGCTACAACTCACATAAGCGTGTCTATGCAGGGTTGCTTGAGCTGCCAAGAGCCAAATGATGGTAAAAGATACATCTATGTAGGCGATAGCAAATTAGTGGAAGTTGAGGCAATAGGAATATTTAGGTTATTATTAAGGACTGGATTTTATTTGGATTTGAATAAGATTTATGTTATACCATCGTTTGGACATAATTTGGTTTCTATTTTTATACTAGACAAATTCAGTTATTCTTGTTCATTTGGAAGTAGTCAATCTAGTCTTTTTCAAAATTCAAAAGTTATTGGTTCTGGTTCTTTATCTATTTGTGATAACCTTTATTTGTTTGATACGGTTGCGTCATTTAATGAAATCTTGCATATAAGTACATGTGGTGTAAAACGAAAATTAACCAATTAGAATTCCACTTCATTGTAGCACAAGAGATTTGGTCATATCTCCAAGCAAAGAATTGAGAGACTTGTGTCCGACGGGATTCTTGATCCTCTTAATTTTACAGATTTTGAAATTTGTATTAATTGCGTAAAGGAGAAATAGACAAACATAAGGAGATTAGGTGCCAACAGGACTTGAGACGTCTCAAAACTAATTCATATGGATATTTGTGGGCCATTCCCTATGGCTTCTTAGAATTGTCAATAATATTTTATCATATTCATAAATGATTTTTCACGATATGGCTACCTGTATCTCATTCATGAGCAGCCCCAGTAACTAGATATGTTCAAAAATTATAAAGTTAAAGTTGAAAACCAACTCGGCAAAAGGATTAAAAGCGTTAGATTTGACCATGGTGGAGAATACTATCGCAGATATGACGGATCAGGTGAACAACGTCTAGGACCATTTGTTAAGTTCCTAGAGGAGTGCAGTATCGTCTTACAGTACACCATGTCAAGATCACCTAGCATGAATAGTTTTACTGAGAGACAAAACAGAACAATTAAGGACATGGTGAAGAGTATGATTAGTCATTCTACCTTGCTAAAATCTCTCTGGGGAGAAGCTTTAAAGACTACAGCTTGCATACTCAATAGAGTTCCAAAGCCTTGAACAAGCAAGAAGCCTAGTTTGAAGCACTTGCACATTTGGGTCCAGCAGAGGCAAGGCCTTATAGGCCAAATGAAAGGAAACTAAACTCCAAAACTGTCAGCTGCTATTTTATTGGATATTTTGAAAGGTCAAGGGGTTATAAATTTTATGATCCCATGACTAACTTGATTTTTGAGATCAAAACTGCTCGATTCTTTGAGGATACTGAGTTTACGAGGGGAGATAGGATTAGAGATATCATCTTTGAACAGGAATATGTCACTATTCCTCCAATTGTTATTGACAATGATCATGATCAGGCTTCTTTTCATGACATTGTTCAAGAAGCAACTCTAGATCAAGGCAATATCGAAGTACCTCCCATTCAAAATGAAGAAATTGTTCCAGAAGAACAAACTCAATGGCCTCAAGAACCTATGCCATTAAGAAGATCCACTAGAGAAAGAAGAAGTGTAATTCCTGATGATTATATCATATTTCTCCAAAAACATGAGGTTGATATTGGCATGATGGAGGATGATCCAATCAGTTTCCATTAAGCCATACAAAGTTTTAACTCTTAGAAGTGGATTGATGCAATGAATAAGGTGATAAAATCCATGAAAGACAATGACGTTTGGGATCTTATCTTGTTGCCTAAAGGAGCGAAACCCATTGGTTGCAAATTGATATTTAAGACCAAGAGGGATTCGAAAGGTTATGTGGAAAGATATAAGGCTCGTCTTGTCGCTAAAGGCTTTACACAAAAAGAAGGCATCGACTATAAAAAGACTTTATCTCTGTTTTCATCAAAAGACTCTTTTAGGATAATAATAGCATTAGTGGCATATTTTGACATTGAGTTACATCAGATGGATGTAAAGACTGCATTTCTCAATGGTGACATTGATGAGACGATTTATATGGTGCAGCCATAAAACTTTGTGTCGGGAGACTCAAAGCAAATGGTTTGTAAACTGAAGAAATCCATCTATGGGCTTAAGCAAGCTTCCCGTCAATAGTATTATAAATTTCATCAAGTTATAATCTCATTCGGTTTTGAGATGAATGTAGTTAATGCTTGTATATACCATAAGTTCAGTAGGAGTAAGCATATTTTTCTAGTTTTATATGTCAATGACATATTGCTTGCCAGTAATGATATAGGCATATTGCATGAAACCAAGAGATTTTTAACAAAGAAATTTGAGATGAAAGATCTTAGGGATGCCTCTTTGTATTAGGCATACAGATACACCGAGATCGCTCTCGGGGTATACTTAGATTATTACAAAAGAGCTATATCGAGAAGGTACTTAAGAGATTTGGCATATAAGATTGTGAACCAGGTAACACCCTTGTTGCTAAGGGAGACAAGTTCAGTCTCAGTCAATACCCAAAAAATGACTTTGAAGTTAAAGAGACATAGAAGATTCCTTATGCATCAGCGATATGGAGTCTAATGTATACTCAGGTTTGTACGCGTCTGGATATTGCGTATATTGTTGGGATGCTAGGTAAGTACTTAAGTAATTTAGGAATGGATCATTGAAAAGTAGCCAAACGAGTCATGCGGTATTTATAGAAAACAAAAGATTACATGCTCACATATAGAAGATCAGATCAGTTGGAGATCATTGGGTATTCTAATTTTGATTTTGCTAGATGCTAAGACAATCGGAGATCCACATCAGGCTATATCTATTTGCTAGCTGGAGGAGCTATTTCCTTGAAAAGTGCTAAGCAGACACTAATAGCTTCTTCCACCATGGCAACAGAGTTTATAACATGTTATGAGGCATCCAACCATGGGATATGGCTATTGGAGCTGCTAATTATGGATGGAATTGAAAAACCACTTAAGTTATTTTGTGACAATAAGTCAGCAGTGCTATATTCTAACAACAACAAGGGCTCAACAAAGTTGAAACATATAGACATAAAGTTTCTAGTTGTTAAAGAAAGAGTACAGAGTGGTCAGGTGTCTAAAAAGCATATTAGGACAAACTCTATGGTTGCTAATCCGCTTACTAAAGAAGTAACACCCAAGGTATTTTATGAGCACACTGCTCAAATGGGTGTTGTCTCTCTTGAGGATATGTCATTTTAGTGGGAGTTTTTTTTTTTTGGATGCTTTGCAGTTATAGACACATTTTATGGTTATTTTATGAATGATTTATAGTTATTTTCTGCAGAAATAAAGTCTGTAGTTTATTTTCACTCTGAATATCTTTGATTTGATTTCACTAAAGAATAAGGTTGGGCTAGTAGGAAATAGGCATGTTAAGATCACATTGTATAAAATTTCCTTGCTACAAATCTATACTTGATCCATGTCGTTTGTTATATTAATATACGTGACCATTGATGGGTTTAGTTACGTTACATGTAACAAAGACCACTTTGATCCTATATTGATATGATTGATGGACTGGATTGATTGGGGATGCTTTTGGTACTGATAGCACAATTCATGGGCTTATACGGTATAATTCACATTCACAAAGTTTCATATATAGCCCAAGTAAGAAATTGTTGGAATTAATTCCAACAAAATGACCTTAGTGATTATAACCAACTTCCATCTTGATTCTTTCGACGTAATCAATCTTGCCACATCAACTTCTACCTTGAATAATGTTAGAAAATAAACAAAAAAAAGCAATAGAAAACGTCGAACAAAAAATACATAGATATATGTGAAAAATCTTAAAAAGGAAAAAACCATGGACAGAGATAGAAGCATAAGCAAATTGCACTATGACGAAAATTTGGTACTACCACATACCCTCTAAAAATTCTCATAATTATAATTTCACCATAAATATCGCACCGTAAACTTTTCGGGCTAGACTAAATAAAATTCAAATCACCGTACTCTAACAAATAATGTGGCCTATAACATGATAATTCTCTACCTTAACCTTGTAAAAACAATTCATTAATGAGTGAATTTTTGTGCGAGAGGCAAGTTTAGTAAATTTCACTATGAATCATAAATAATGTGTACTATGAAGAAGGACAAAATATTTAGAGCAGAGAAGCATGCTGTAACAAGATATTTTATATAAAATATATAGCGTATCCTCTTAATCAGGAGACCTGTTAAAGGGTCTAAACGTGAGAAAATTATCCACTTATTAAATAGTGCAATTGTGGAGAAAGTTTGAACTCTAAGGACTTTCATGTTAAATAAAGAGTAATTTGTACCAATGTACTCTAAACTTTTCGTTATTTTTCAAGTTGCACTCCAAACTTTCAGTAGATTTTACACTTCTTGACAACATAGTACAATCAATAACTAATGTCAATTAATAAATAGCAATTAAGAGTCTTAAATGAAAAGCTAAATATATAGGGTTTAACTTGTAAACTAATAAAAAACTTCCAGTGAAATTTGTGCAAAAATCATAGTGCATTCATTTCATTAATGGATGTTTATTACCTAGGAAACCACAATCAGAGTAAATTAAAAACTGTATTTGGTAATCTCAATTTCAATCAAAACTTTATTTGCTCTAAAGTAATGCTTTTACATATTACAGTTTAAAAAAAAAAAAAAAGTGAGCTATAGTGTGAAACTCTCATTTGTTACAATATTTTTAACTAAAATTTATTCAAACCATTAGTTTAAGTCACCCTTCCCAGAAATCCTATTAGGGTCTCATTTATCAAAATTTAGAGGTTGAGATTCAAATTGCCAAACATTGACAAATTCATAGTGCAAAAAATAACAACTTAATTGCAAGGTAAAGAAGCAATTTTTTCAAACTTTCCAAATCTTCCTTTTTTTTTTCTTTTTTTTTTCCCTTCCCTTTTCCTCATAATGAATACTAAAAATAAGTTGATGTGTTCATCTAAATTAAAAATAGGGTTACTTTTTTATTCCATGTATTTCAGGTTTATTTAAACAGTATACCTTTGGTTTTTGATTTCAACAAATTTATATTTTCAGATTAGATATAATACATAAATTTATATATTTTCCTAATCAATCTTTAATTTTGACTTAAAAAATTGCCTAAAATACCCTCAAATTAAAAAATAAGATAACTTTAAAATCTTTAAAAAAACTTTATATGAAGGTTTTTACCTTCAAAAATGTATAAAATACCTTCAAAAATAAGTATTTTGTGTGTTTTTATTTTTGTTTTCTTTTTATTTCTTAAAAATCTTAATTTCCTCTTTTTGTTAAAGATAATTTGGTCATTTCAGAGGTCAAAATCAACTATTGACCGAGGTAAGATATAGATTTATGTATTAGATCTAATCTAAAGGTAAACATTTGATGAGATCAAAAACCGAATATATAGATTTTAATTAACTTAAAACAGAGAGTGTAAAAGAAAAAATATCCCTTAAAAATAAATAATATTATCACCTGCTTGAGTAAAATGCCTTTTTTTCACCAATAAAGGGCAGACAAACGGTTCCTACCACTAAACTGCGTTATGCTATTAGAATTTATGGAGCAGCGAAGGATTCACAACATCTTTGGTGGTCCTTAAATGGTGCATGAGTTGAGTTTATTTATAAGGTGTTTGAAAGAATGGTGGAAATTGTTGGTTAGAATTATTTTTATTATAGCATATGAAAGCTTTATATTGTAGCAATTTTTTTGATTGTTATTGCAGCATCTGAGAGTTTTACACTGTTAATAACTAAGTTTATGGTAGGAACCGTATAAAACGATTGCCAAACAGCCGGTTACTTCTCTTGTTTCTTTGATGGGACACATTAGCAACTTGTAAGACTAGAGTGTTTTATCATTATTATTTTTGTTTTTAAAAAGAGCCTTCTTAAATGCAAAACGACACTACTTTTGTGCCCACTTGGTAGATTGGAGGAAATTAATTCAATGGCAGATATGTCTACGACAGTTTGGGTCAAGAACATGACGGCTGATAATGACGGATGTTATTTGACCTTTCTATCTCTCTTGTTCTTAGTCCAAAGGGCCAATCAAAATTAGTATTGTGGCCTTTAAAATCTGTCATCCATATTGTAATATGAATTAGTGATGATTACATGGGAAAATTAAACCCATATTGTGGCATTTACAATCTGTCATCACCAAGGACGATGATAGCTAAGGGCAAACCAGCACAATGTCTAAGCATCTCTTGCCTTAGTTCTCTGATCCTTTCTTAATTGCCTTCAAAGTCCATAACATAAACAAAAAAACAAAAGAAAAAACTTTACTTGTCCCTTAAAGTACCGTTCGACTTTTAAGTCATTATATAGGTGCCCCTTTCTTCATTTTCTTCCCTAATAGACGAAAGGAAAATGTGAATAGGTGACCCAAAAAATTGGTTGCAATGATTGAGAGATATTAATAGATTTAGCAGTCTAATATTAAACTCTTGTTGACTATATTCAGACAAAAAAACAGTCCTGTTGACTAGTAAAGGAAGAGTGGTTTTGGATCGACATACTCCAAGAAAGTAAAAGAAGAAGACATTCTTAAGATAGTTTTCATGACTCAGTATGGACACTTTAGATTTTTGGTAATTTCGTTTGGATTGACAAATGCTCTGCAGCTTTTATGGACTTAATAAACCAAATCTTTCGATCTTACTTAAATCAGTTATGATTGTGTTCATTAATGATATACCGATATATTTTAAGACCTTGAAGGATCATGAGTAGCATTTGAAAATTATTCTATAAACTTTTTAAGAGCATCAATTATATGCTAAGAAAGAGAAACGTAAGTTTTGATTAATAGAGGCTAAGTTTCTGGAACATGTTGTCTCCTATCAAGATATTTCAATGGATCTTTTTAAAATAGAGACAGTGGTGCAGTGAGAATGACCAAAGAATGTAGTAGAAAACTCCTGACTCACATGATATTATTTGTGCAGGATTTCTCAAAGATAACAACACCATTGACGCAACCTCAAACGCTCACACCTCAAAAGTTCCCAGACATTGAAACTCACTCTTACCAAACCAGTGTGCCGTGCATGGTTTGAATAAACAATTAAGTTTCTCTGATTTAGAAACCAGAAAAATAAAAAAAAAATCATCAGAAGTACCCAAACCCGGGCAGCGACGCTTCCCCGTACCACCCATCCAACAGATAGAAATCACACGATGGGGATTCCCTTTTTCCGTCAAATGCGCTACCAACTTGTCAAGTCCGACGACATCATGCTCAGCAACATGAGAATAAGCTCGCCTCAACTCTCTCTGCTGCTGGATTGAAGAACTTGCACCTTCAAAGCTAATTCCCATACACCGTACGTTTGCAAAGCTGAGGTCAGAGTGGAAATGCTGTTAGAATTTCTGTCAATTTCTGATCCAACTTTATGGAGTTCAAATCCCTCGTTAAAAAAGCAAGTTGACCTTCTCAGTGCATTCTTCAGACCTCCTTTCCTTCAAGAATCAACTTTCAAGACAAAAGTTTCAATAACATCCCCTAAAGCATAAGCAGCTTCTCTTATTTCTACAATCCAATGGCGAACTCTCTCGTCCCCATCTCGCACATACGAATCTGCACCTCTTAAGGAGCAGCGCATCCAAACTTATTCGTCATTTTCAAATTGAGGTCCAAACTACCAAATTTGGTATTTAGGACTCAAGATTTAACAGTGGTAATCCATTCATTAAGATCCTAAGCATCAAAATTAAAGAAGTCTAGGACCAATAAAAAATTTTGGGTGCATTCTGTGTAAAAATCGTGAAACAATTGCATTCATTTCTTCAATTGACGTTCATCGGCTATTGGAACATAATTGTAACAGATTTATAAGTTTAGGGTCTGGTTTATTAAAATTTACAGTTTAAGATTCACGTTGCTAAACAATGATAAATTCAGGGTTCAACAATGTAAATGATCCTTAAAAAATAAGGACCCCTCCGTACGGTAGAGGAGCAACTTTTTCAAACTTTCCAAAGCTTTCATTTATGGCACGTTGTCTCATAATGAATCCCAAGAATAAATTGATGAGTTCATCTAAATTATAAATAAATTAATAATATTTTCATCTACTTGAGAAAAATGACATTTTTTCTTTCTTTTTTCTTTTCTTTATTTTATTTTTTACTAATAAAAAGCAGACAAACGGTGCCTTCCACTAAACTGGATTACTGTGAATGGAATTTATGAAGCAAAAAAGGATTCACAACATCCTTGGTGGTCCCGGAATGGTGTATGAGTTGAGCTTATTTACTTCTCTAGGTGCTTTCATGGGGCACATTTGCAACTTGTAAGACTAGAGAGGGTGTGTTTTTTATTTTTAATTTTTTTTAAGAACCTTCTTAAATGAAAAAACGACACTACTTTTGTGCCCACTTGGTAGCTTGGATGAATTTAAATATAAAGGAAGTTCTTTTTTGACTTTTCTCTCTCTCTCTCTCTTTTCTTAGTCCAAAAGGGCCGATCAAAATTTAGTCCTGTGGCATTTACAATCTGTCATGCATATTTTAACACAAGCGTTAGCACTTTGCAGGGATAATTTGATGGGAAAATTAAGGACTCCTAAAGACACTTTCATATGCCCCAAACCCAAAGTACATATTTTTATCAAAAAGAATAAAAGGAAAAAAAATCCGACTGATGACATGTGGGTGGAGAAGCTTAGCTAGATGGTTAAACATGAGAGTTACCACATTATTTCACATTAAAGTGATGCCTTTTTATTTCAACTTCTTAACTTTATCCAATAACTTGAAATGGTATTATAGGGTTCAAAGCTCAAGAAGTTAGGCCAAAAATTCAATTCTTCCTTTATTTGGCAACATCATTCCAACTATATAATTTTAATTAAATATAAAACTTTCATGTACTATAATATAAAATAACAATAAGCTACAATATAAAACTTTCATATGTTGCAGTAAATAAGTTTCAACTATATGGTTTCAACCACTTTTTCAAACACACTCTATGTTTTTTAGACTGTCATTCAAACCACAAAATTATGGTTCAAAACCAACTTTGATATTGTATACTCTCTCAGAAAGAGATGAAGATTAGGGTGTTTAAAAGGGTGATAAAAACCGTTGGTTAAAACTACTTTTACTGTAGTATATGAGAGCTTTACACTATACCGATTTTTTTTAATATTACTGTAACATGTAAGAGTTTTACACTGTTTATAACTGAAAAAATGATTCCTACCACTTTTGCCAGGGGAAAGTCTCGGGTTCTTCACACAATTTATAAATTGAGAAAAAAAAATTGGACAAAGATTTTGAGAAGAAAAAGTCTTATAAATTTAGGCCTTGAAAGGGAAGGCATTTAAATTGGAAAAATGAACATCATAATTTCTCAAATATTATTTATTTACGGCAATAATTTCAAAACGTCGATGATAAATTTCGGATTAAGGAAAAAGATTATGAGTTAAACTTTGATGCTAAAATGAAGCTAATAGGCACTTGTGGGAACTATTATTGGGTTTCATGTCAGCCATAATTAAAAGAACAAAAAAAATACTGCCTCTTCGCGCAGACGAATTTGAGCCGAGGGATTGATGACGGACACGAGCCTAAAGATAAACCTTATAGTATAGTGCTTGTTTTCAAATGCTCTTATAGAAACAAAAATTAGAATTCTAATTTTTCTCAAGTGTATCGCCCAATAGATTAAGAGTTCAACTACATACTTGTCCTATTGGACTGCCAAAACCACGCAAAATGATACATAGCAAAACGGAATCAAACAACTCATCCAAAGAACAGGAAAAAAAAAAAAAAAAAGTTGAACAGAACAAAACAGAGCAGTACAAAGAAACATAGGCAGGGCAACAAAGAGAAAAAACAAGAGCTCCTATTGCTGAACATATAGCAGACTGCTAAAACATAATCCTTCCTCCACCTCCAGCCACCGGAAACGCCTTCTCCCTTGCTTCAACCGGCCATTAAGACACATAACCAAAGATTGTCAATATGAAAAAAAAAAAAAAAAGTAAACAATATAAGAGGTAGCATAGAAGGTTCAGAAAGAATTGAAACTTACCGACGCAAAAGACACTAGGACTCATTTTCCGAATTTGCCTTGTTTCTGCAATGCCATTTAAAAATAATATTGCAGTGAGTACATTAACATGGGTAGAAAACATACAAATTGATTTTGATACAGATTATGTATCCCAATATACTAAGAAAAATGGCTAAAAAAGAAGTAGAAGCAACTGTGAATGAAATAATTACCTGAGTAGTCGTCCTTGGAAAGGGTATTGATGAATACAAGTGAAGGAACGTGTTGTACTTTGTAGAAATCCTCTCCTCCTTCCTCTAATCTCATTTTGAATTCCCAATGCATCATATCGAACTCCACTTCTGTAAGAGTTGTAACGTATCTTAATCCATCTGGAAGTGTCCTCCAATTGGTGCAATTAAAAAGCCTCAAATGTCGAAGTCTAGGCAAAGCCCCTTCTTCAATCCTCCACTCTTTCAAGTCCAAGGAATGAAACAAAAGAGAATGGAGTACAGGAAAACCGCCTCTAGAGCAAACCATCTCATTCCCTATAAAGCTACGATGATAAAGGGAAAGGACCCTCAAATTAGGTAGCTTCTCCATTGTTCTCATTGGGTCGTCCCTAAGACGGGTCTCATATAAGTCTAATTTCATAAGATTAGTGGAAAACTGGTGGACTTCTGGTAGCTTTATAAGTGGCGTAAGTAGTTGAAGCTTATAAATTTGAGGATAGCATGATATCACAGGTATAATATCTATGACAGTATCATCCACAGAGGACACCGTTAGAGACCGAAGGCAATCAAATTTGATGCCCATAGAACTGTGGTAGATTCTCCCAATATCCTTATCCACACATAGTCCTAATTTCTTGAGATTAGTCAGCTGCAAAAAGTCTTTCACATCAAGGTACTTTGTTGGAACAGTGAACAACGTTTGCAAATTGCTTAGATTAGTTAACCGTAAATATTTGCCCCTGACATGAATAATTGTCCATGGTAAGTATAAATGTCGCAGTTGCACCAACCTCCAAAGCACATTTGGTACTTCCCGCTTTTTCATTCCTGCACCTAAGTTTAAAGTGTGCAGGCATCTCAAATTGCCAATAGAAGAAGGGATCTCCTCCACGCTGCTATTGTAAATACTCAAGAACCTTAAGTGGATTAGCTTTCCAAGTTCTTTAGGCAGCTTTGCAGGAAAAGAAAGAGTCCCCGTGTTTTCAAGATTCAGAAGTCTAAGCATCTGAAAACGATCGAACAAGGGTTTCAGTACTTGTTGTTTGGGCTCAACTCCTCGATTGACATATGCAAGAGACCTAAGAGAGCCATCTCTATTATCAATAAAGGGTAGCAAATCATCAACCTGCCCATTAGCATAGATGGCAACTCTCCGTACCTTGTTTTTTGGCATTACACTTGTTCCCACACCAAAAGACGTAGGTTCTACCACCTTGTCCCTATTCCTCAAATCAACAAACTGCAGAAAGTTTTCCTCTTGAGCCTTGAATAAGCACAAGTCCCGCATGAGATCATGAATAACAAAGGTTTTCATTCTTCCTGTTGAACCCCATTTTTCTACTTGAATCATGTGCCTGTCCACCAGCTCCCCTAAGTATTCATATGCTATATCCTCGATAGTTTCAGTTGAACTTCTTTGATGGTTCAACAATACAAAACCCTCTGCTATCAGTTTATGGCATAAGGATTTTACTCGGATTCTGAAATCCTCGGGGTAAGAGGCCAAGTACAAAAAACATGGCTTTAGGTAATATGGCAATTCATAGTAACTCAAACCTAACACCGATGACACACCCCAGTATTCTTGCTCGCTATGTTCATTGCCTCTACTTATGTATGACTTAACACTCTTAGCTAACACCTCCCATTCATTTTCTGTGTGCTTCGTGCACAGAAGTCCACTGAGAAAGATGATAGCTAAGGGCAAACCAGCACAAT
>CAMOHE010045155.1:0-32088 GCA_946598075.1 Artocarpus hirsutus | reverse complement strand
CATATGCTATATCCTCGATAGTTTCAGTTGAACTTCTTTGATGGTTCAGCAATACAAAACCCTCTGCTATCAGTTTATGGCATAAGGACTTCACTTGGATTCTGAAATCCTCGGGGTAAGAGGCCAAGTACAAAAAACATGGCTTTAGGTAATATGGCAATTCATAGTAACTCAAACCTAACACCGATGACACACCCCGGTATTCTTTCTCGCTATGTTCATTGCCTCTACTTATGTATGACTTAACACTCCTAGCTAACACCTCCCATTCATTTTCTGTGTGCTTCGTGCACAGAAGTCCACTGAGAAAGATGATAGCTAAGGGCAAACCGGCACAATGTCTAAGCATCTCTTGCCCTAGTTCTTTCATCCTTTCATGATTGCCTTCAAAGTCTACACAGAAAACAATAACAAGACCAAGGAAGAACTTCATTGTTAATTAAAATTCTATCATACTTTCAACTTTTTTTTATTATAGAAACACTGTATTTTCAACTTTAAAGATACCACATAGGTACCAGTTTCTCATTTTCCTTCCTAATAGATAAAAGGAAATGTGAATCAGTGACCAAAAAAATGCCTAAAATGATCAAAACATAGTAATAGATGTAGCAGTTACTCATATTAAACTCTTGTTGACCATATTCAGACCAAAAAGAAACCTGTCGACTAACCCTCTAATTAGATATGTTGGACTAAGGCAAAATAGGAAAATCTAGCAAATAAGAAACAATTTTCGATTTAAAATTGTTATCTATTGTGAGGAGAAGAAGGGACACCCTTTGAACTTAGCGCTTGTCTAGATTGTCATGCATATAATCTCTGCATTCATATAGGCAGCAAGTTTCAAAGTAAAAGTAGAGAGAAAGAGTGAGAAATTTTACCTGTTGCATCCTTTCCAAAAAATGTTTTCTTTGCAAACAGCTCCCAGCTCTCATTCTCATTGAGACATCGAGGTAGATGGAGCAAAACTTTTTTATCTGCGTGCAAAGCCACGTTTGTTTTACGAGTAGTGAGTATTATTTTGGTATCTGTCTCATCTTCAGGAAATGCAGCCTTTAGACTATCCCATGTCGAAGTAGTCCAAATATCATCAAGAACCACCAAACATTTCCTATTTTTCTGGACATTGTAGAGCTCCCTGGCTATTTCATTATCCCTCATTCTACTGATTTCTTCTCTTTTTTCCCTGGTTGGAGAAGTAAGATTAATCAAAATTCCCACCCACACATCTCGTGTGTCACATTGTTGAGATATAGATTCCCAAGCAAAACAATCAAAATGACTCCTGGCTTGAGGATGATGATAAACCTTTCTTGCAAGAGTGGTCTTACCCAAACCACCCATCCCGCAGATAGAAATCACGCGATGGGGATTCCCTTTTTCCGTCAAATGCGCAACCAACTCCTTGATATCTTTGTCAAGTCCGACGACATCGTGCTCGGCAACATGAGAGTAGGCTCGCCTCAACTCTCTTCGCCGCTGGATTGAAGAACTTGCGCCTTCATTCACTGTTAATTCCCGTACACCATATGCTTGTAAAGCTGAGGTCAGGGTGGAAATGCTGTTTGAAATTCTGTCAATCTCTGATCCGACCTTATGGAGCTCAATTCCTTCATTCAAAATGCCAACAGACCTCTTCAACATGTTCTTCAGACCTCCTTTCCTTCGAGAATCAACTTTCAAGACAAAAGTTTCGATAACATCCTCTAAAGCACAAGCAGCTTCTCTTATTTCTACAACCCAATGGCGAACTCTCTCGTCTCCGTCTCGCACATAAGAATCTGCATCTTTTAAGAAGCAGCGCATCCATTGTAGCTTGGCTCGTGCATCCTCAACTTTGTCTTTGACTCCGAACAAGAATTTCGCTTCAGAAATGAGCAAGTCTCCAATTCTTTCAATCGCAAACGAAACAACGGCCTCAGTCATCTTTCCCTCTGTCTAAGGAACTGGATTCAACTCTGCTTATGGTTTTCTTCAATCTTTGATGTGGAACAACTCAGTGATTGAAGGACTGCTCCAATATATTAAAAAAAAAAAAAGACTAACGTATATATTCCCTCTTGTGCAGATGGCTTTAAATTATTTAGCAAGTTGTGAGTTTATACAATTATTTCGCAAGTTGTCATTTTTTTTAATAATAATTATTTTGGATTCCTAGCTAGATTAGACGACGACTTCATTGCAATTTGCATACATAATACAAAATAATGATCATTTTTTTACATTTATTTTGCAAGCTGTCATTTTTATATAATTATTTTGCAAGTTCGTTACCTTTTTTTTTTTTAATAACTATTTTGAATTGCTAGCTAGATATTTGAAGATTTCGTTCTCATGTGAACGCCGTACTTTTTCTCCACTATCTTCCGACCAAAATTAGTTGGCTGAGATTTTCCATGCCTTTTCTAGGCATCCTCTTGGGCTGCAACACCTGATTAAAGTAATCTTATGTGGTGGGTCCACGTTTGACAGCACGAGTGAAAGACAAGTGGCGCGCTTCACGAGCGAGTGCGAAAGACGCACAAGTGGGCCTGTACCGTACGTTGAACGCGTGTCTTGCGCAAGGATAGAAGACCTGTGAACTGGTTGGTTCCACTGACAGGGGTCTGACACGAGATAGTAAAATTAAGAGTTGGTTTGCTTATAAAAAAGTTGAGGGTAGATTTAAATTTTTATGATAAAAAATACTATAATAAAATTATTTAAACTGTGATTCAAATAATGAACTAAATACTAAGTGTTTTTATTTCACATTTGGTATATTTTTTTTACAACGTTTTTGCCTCAAATTTTAAATTAATGGATAAATAATTACAACCATATTGCAACACGTAAAAATTTTATATTATAATTTATTTTTAATTTATATTTAATACAAAAAATATTTATACTATAATAATTAAAACAATATTATAAAAGGAAGCAATAATTGAATTTTGGCCAACTTCTTGAGCTTTGAACCCTATTATACCATTGTAAATTATTGGATAAAGTTGAGAAGTTGAAATAAAAGGGCACCACTTTAATGTGAAATAATGTGGTGTACAACCCTCATGTTCAACCATCTAGCTAAGCTTCTCCGCTCAAAAATGCGCGTGATCACTCGGATTTTTTTTTTTTTATTTTATTTATTTTTGGTAAAAACGTGTACTTTGGGTTTGGGGCATATGAAAGTGTCTTAGGAGGCTTATGTTACGTGTATTTTTGGGGCATATGAACGTGTCTTTTTGGTAAAAACGTGTGCTTTGGGTTTGGGGCATATTCTTTCTGGTAAAAACGTGTAATTTTCCCATCAAATTATCCCTCCAAAGTGCTAATGCTTATGTTACAATATGCATGACAGATTGTAAAGGCCACAAGACTAAATGTCGATCGGCCCTTTTAGACTAAGAAAAAAGAGAGAGAGAAAAGTCAAAAAAGAACTTCCATTATATTTAAATTCAACCAATCTGCCAAGTGGGCGCAAAAGTAGTGTCGTTTTTCACTTGAGAGGGTACTTAAAAAAAAATAAAATAAAACACACCCAACACTCTCTCTAGTCTTACAAGTTGCAAATGTGTCCCATGAAAGCACCTGGAGAAGTAAATAAGCTCAACTCATACACCATTCCACGACCACCAAGGATGTTGTGAATCCTTTTTTGCTTCATAATTTCCATTCACAGTTATCCAGTTGAGTGGACGGCACCGTTTGTCTGCTTTTTATTAGTAAAAAACAAAACAAAATAAAATAAAATAAAATAAAGAAAGAAAGAAAGAAAAAGCAATTTTACTCAAGCAGGTGAAAATATTATTTATTTATTTATAATTCAGATGAACTCATCAATTCATTCTTAGGATTCAATATCAGACAACGTGCCAAGAATGAAAGCTTTGAAAAGTTTGAAAAAAGTTGTTCCTCTACTGTACGGAGGAGTCATTATTTTTCAAGGATTATTTACGTTGTTGAACCCTGAATTTATCGTAGTTTAACAACTTAAATCCTGAACCATAAGTTTTAATAAACGAGACCCTAAATTTATAAATTTGTTACAATTATGTTCCAGTAGCCAATAAACATTAATTGAAGAAATGAATGTAATTGTTTCACGATTTTTACACAAAATGCATCCGAAATTTTTTATTGGTCCTGGACTTCTTTAATCTTGACGCTTAGGATCTTAACTACAGGTTATTAATTGACATTCAACGATGAGTGGATTACATTGCCAACAATTGTTAAATCTTGAGTCCTAAATACCAAATTTGGTAGTTTGGAGGTCAACGTGTAAATGACAAATAAGTTTGGAGTTCACCAATACAATCTACTTCTTTTAGTATTAAAATATTTTGAAATGATATCAGAGTAGATAGGCCTTCATTCAAGCTCTCTGCAATTGCACTATTCAATACGTGGTTAATTTTCTCACATTCAGATACTCTAATACGTTGATTTGGACTCTGAAAAATAATGAATTGGTCTCCTATTTAAGGAGATTACACCGTAGATTTCAAACTAGAAAGCTAGTTTGTTCCTCTCAATCCTCATAGTACACGTAAAACATAATTCTTAATAAAATTGACTACAGTTGCAGAGAAAGGATATTTGGCTCCGTTTTTTCAACTCCGGTAGAGAGCTTAGTTTCTCTCTTTATAATCTGATTCAGAAGTGGGACCCTTTACCTGTCATCATTATCCCAAGGAAGGAGAAATCTAAAGCTTGTAAGAACATGGTTAAGGTGGAGAATTGTTGGGCTGTTAGAAAGTTTGATTTGATGACTTAAAAAGTTAGTTATAATTCGCTCCGAGTCAATTTTAAATAGTGATAATGAGTTATTTAACTAATTATAGCTAGATGCAGTACTCTCAGTTCTAACTCTGAACTCTCAGTGGCCTAAATTTTTTTCTAGTAAAATTATTAACCAACCAGCTCGAAGAAAGTACATATCTTGATGCTTGGTGGGAGATAAAGAAAATGTTAAATTCAAAGAGCAAATAATTCCAAAGTTCTACATATTATGTATTCTGGTTATGCTACCTGCTCTATGACATAGAAAACCGCAATCACGTGACAACGTGCAAACTAATTCACAGCCAGCTGCACAAGTGGACTAATCTAGCTAGTAATTCAATATAATTGGGATAAAAAACTGACAACTTGCAGAATATTTTAGACTTTAAAGCCATACGCGCAAGAGGAAATATATATCTTAATCATTATTTGCATCGGAGTACTACTTCAATTACAGAGGAGTTCGCATCAAGCTTCTGAAGAACACTTCAAACACAGCTGCAACCATTTACCTGAGAGAGAGTGAAAGAGATGACCGAGGCTGTTGTTTCGTTTGCGATTGAAAGAATTGGAGACTTGCTCATTTCTGAAGCGAAATTCTTGTTCGGAGTCAAAGACATGGGCCCACAAAAGGACATGCAAATTCCCTATTCTCTACAATTGGCCATATATGTAAAATGATTTAATGACAAATAAAACTATAAAATTATGATATTTCACCGTATAAAATGTGCGCTTTTATGCGTTTAATAGCAACAATTATCAAGCTAGAGTTGTTATGTCAAAAATTTGACAATATAAACATTAATGGGATCAAACTATACTTATAATATTTAATTAAAGATCTCAAAATTTAATTAATTTGTTACCAACTACATAAATTATTGTCTACAAATTTAATCCTCGTCCATGTTACACTTATATCTTAAATTGAAAGTCACATTAATATTCATAGGATTTTGTTGATGTTTATTAAAGTATCCATAATGTAAACAAACAACCAAAAATAAATAAATAAATATCATTTTATTTAATTAATCAACATTTGTGTGTTAGATAACTATTTTGAGTCACTTAAAGAAACCGTATAAATATGTATGTTTTACGTATCTTACATTAGTTTAGTTTTTTAGAAGTATTTGCTTAATTTTTCCAAATGTTTTGCATGTAAATAATTAATTATAGTTTTACGTTTCTTTTTACTGTCGTTGAAACCACAAAATTATCGTTCAAAACCAACTTTGATATAGTGTACTCTTTCATAAAATTTGAATTTTAAACCAACTTTCACTCAATCAGTTAGTTTGAACTATATTTCCGAACCAAGTAAATGAATATTAACTTTCTCGATAAGCTGTAAGAAAACATAGCATTCCGTCAAATATTATTTTCCCATGTAGTAGTTAATATTATTTTGGTATTCGTCTCATCTTCTGGAAATGCAGCTTTTAAACTATCCCATCTTGCAAGATTGGTCTTCCCAAAACCACCCATCCCGCAGATAGAAATCACGCGATGGGGATTCCCTTTTTCCGTCAACTGCATTACCAACTCCTTGTTATCTTTGTCAAGTCCGACGACATCATGTTCAGCAACATGAGAATAGGCTTACCTCAGCTCTCTTCGCTTCTGGATTGAAGAACTTGCGCATTCATTGATCGTCAACTCCCGTACACCGTATGTTTGTAAAGCCGAGGTCAGGGCGCAAATGTTGTTTGAAATTCTCTCAATCTCCAATCCACCTTTATGGAGCTCAAATCCTTCATTCAAAATGTAAATAGACCTCTTCAACATAGTCTTCAGACCTCCATTCCTTCGAGAATCAACTTTCAAGACAAACGAAACAACAGCCTCATCTCTCTCTCATGTTTCTTTGGAACTTTGGTGTGGAACATATCGACAACTGAAGTAGTACTCCAATATAGATACTGATTAAGGTATATATTTCCTCTTGTAAATGGCTCTAAATTATTTTGCAAGTTCACTTTTTTTTTTTATATTTATTTCCGATTACTACCTAGATTAGTCAACATGACTTCGTCACAAACATAATAATACATAACGATTAAAGTTTGTATTCCACTTGTGCAAATGGCTTTAATTTGGGCAAGTTGTCATTCTTTTTAATTATTATAATTAAATTGGATAACTGGGTAGATTAGTGCACATTACTTTGTCGCCTACATAATAAGACAAAATGATTAGGTATTTATCCCTTCTGTGCAAATGGCTTTATATTATTAACAGCATATAATGTGTAGCACTACTAGCTATAAAGTTGCTTTTGAATATTATAACATGTTTTATCTCCGACCAAGCGCGAAGCTGGCTGAATAATAACTTGGTAGTTAGAGTAAAGCGCCAGTGATATTTACCAAACAAAGAAAAATTACCGCATCTCTCGCTTAATGGATTTACTGTCAGTCACTAGTTTGTAGCAGATAAAAATCACCGAAAGGATTTCATTACTTTGTCGTTAAAACGAAGCACCGGTGCCACACAAAGTGATGGTCCAAGAACAATGAACAATGAGGTGCATAGTTGTCATCTTTTAAGTGAATTCCATAGGACACCAAGATCTACATTACCTCCAGAGAGAATAATTCCAACGTGCCTACAATCCTTCCAAGCAGAATTTTCTTTGAAACTATTGGATAAAACAGCAGCTAAACCTATTGCTCCGCTAGGTTCAACGGCAACCTTCAGAATCTCGTAGCAGAGTTTCATGGCTTCTATTATCTCATTGTCCTCTACAGTTATGACGTCGTCTACAAAATCTCGAACTACAGGCCTGTTCCAATGCAGAGGCAGAGTAAAATATGGAAGCTAAGTTTTGGTACACAACGCGAAATTTGCTAATTAATCAAAGTCATATGAAATTAATCAAGGACAGCTAGTAATGACCGACATGCATGAACTGATGGCAAAGAAGTAAAATCAAATCAAAGACAAACTGAATGCACCATTTAGATAACACCAGAATTTCAAGCGTTGTAATGTACCAAGTAAGATCCCCAAGAAAAGCTCGAAGCCCATCCGCTACAGTATTGGTCTCTGATAATGTTACTATTTTACCAGCTGCTTTGGACTGAGCTGCATCATTGGCTCCTTTAGGTTCGGCAGCTATTACTCGGATGGCAGGGTTGATGGTCTTGGCAGCTAACGCCACACCTGATATCAAACCACCTCCTACATTTCGTAAGAGAAATAATTCCATAACATCAATGGTAAAATTCAGAGGAACAAAAACTAAGGAGTAAAAATTTGAAGCTAAAGTGAAGCAAACAGACCACTTATAGGAGCTATTATAGCGTCAATTTGTGGGGCTTGCTCCAAAAGCTCCAATGATATGGTTCCCTGCCCACTGCAAGGACAAATGAAAACCACATCACAAAGCCGTAATGCATTGGAACACAAGTCATAAGTTTAGAGTACTAGATCAAGGGAAAAACCTAATAGAGAAAAATAGGATTTTAAGACATTATCCCTAAAAGATCTAAAGCAATACAATAGTGTGTTTTTCACGAAATGTTTTCACAAGTCTTACATGGTTTTCAATCCCAAGATTTAAAAGTGCATTAAAAAATGTTGCAAAAATACTTAAATAACGATAACCATATTACCTTATTATACGCCTGTCATTATAGGGATGCAGAAGAACTGCACCGGTGTCTTGCAACACCTTGGCTGCAGTACTCTCCCTTGACTGCATATTGGGCTCACTCCAGATTATCTGACCGCCATACCGCTTAACATTCTCAACTTTACATTGTGGAGCATTTTTTGGTACAACTATATATGCGGGGATTCCCCGTAGCTTTGCAGCCAAAGATAATGCTGCAGCATGGTTTCCACTATGTTTGGAAGAACACATCAGGTAATAATCACAAACACAAATCACCAAGAAAAAATAAATAAAAACTGTGTTATCAGTCACCGTGACTATAGGTTTTAACCAATCATAGATTCACATGCTAACTATGAGACTTGTATATTGTTACAGAAGAATTCATGTTATCTAAAGTGAATACTTGGAATTTTTCAAAAGTCTAGAAAACATAAATGAGTCCAGAGTAAACCTGCTGTGTGTGACAACCCCTTTAGTTGCCTGATCATCACTGAGTGAAAATACAGCATTGCAGGCACCTCTAAACTTAAAAGCACCACTATGTAGTTAAGAAGGAAACAAAAAATTATCTTACTTATTGCTTGAAACATCATAGTTATCACACACACACACATATATATACCAACTTAACTTTGACCATTAAACTGCTATAAATAGAGCCTCTCACCCTTTCTGAAAAAGTTCACATTTGAAGAAAAGCCGTCTTCCTGAAAGAGCATCCAAAGATTCGGATGACAGAACAGGAGTTTTGTGTATGAAAGGCCTGATTCGAGCTTCTGCTTCCCTGATTGAGGAAATATCAGCAACATATTTTCCCTTTCTTGTCTGCCTTTCTACTTCCATCTACAGGAACTGACCAACTCTTAAAGAATCGTTTTAGCTCACAAAAAGAACAACCTTTTTTTTTTAAAGTAATAAAAGCAAACAACTTGAAGGATTCTAATGGCAAACGCCTTGAAATGAAACAAACCCAGTAATTATTCATCAAGAATCAGCACAACAAGTGATTAATACAAGTGTTTGCAAGAATTGGTGTCAAAGAATATGAAAAATCTTTACTTAAATCTACCCCAAAAAAAATAATAAAAATAAAATTCTTTGTGGGACCTGTTCTTGCAGTTTCGATTCGTCTGCCATTTCCTCTCGTTCTGTGTTTCGATTTCACAGCTACAAATTCACTCAAATTCGGGACCATATAAAATCACAGATTTACTGTTGCCTGCTAAAAAAAAGAAGGAAAAAAAAAAACTAGTTGAAGGGTGTAGCATTTATGAGATTTGTCTAGGATTTATATTTCACACATAAAAAAGAAGAAAGAAAAAAGACAAAAAAATAGTTGGAGGGTGCAGCGTATATGAGATTTGTTTACGATTAATATTATTTTTTGAGATGATTTTTTTATTTTATTATGCAATCACTAAATTGAATGCAGAATTCAAAAAATGAAAGATTTATTATCTATTTTCATCTGGAGTCGACAAAATTCTTTTCTAATTTTTATGTTTCAAACTTAACAAACCTTTATTCGCAAAGCAAAGTTACTGATAAATCTCTAATATTTCAAGCTTTCTTTTGTAAATTATAATATTTTGAAGTTGATAAACCCCTTTAGAGAAATTAAAACAATTAGTAGTAATAAAAAATAGGTTTTGAAAATACTTATAGTAAATAATAATTTTATAGTGTAAATATTTTATATGCTTTATTTACTTATTTATTTACAATATCAATAATTTTTATCTATATAAATAATAGATTTAAAATGTAAATATTTTATTTATCATTTTGTATGTGTGAATAATTTTTATAACATTTACACAATAAAATTTATGTGAAAATAGTTGAAAATGTCACTTTTTCAAAACTAATTATAATAAATAACAAATTTTATAAATAATTTTTTACTTTTTTGTTTAAAGTGCAAATAATTCTAATTTACCTAATAAATAAATTTATGTTGCAAATAATGTATTTATCTTTATGTCGTAAATTTTTCATTTACTATAAATATTTTTTAAAATTAATATTTACTTTAAAAGATTTAAAAAATCTAACATCTCTCATTTTATTATAAATTATTTATATCGTAAATCTATTATAAACTAAAAATTATTGCGATACTGCTATTTTCTTCATACAATAGGTTTCAAAAAACCTACCTTTAAAACATGTAATCAACAAAAATTATTTTCAACCTTTATAAATGGTCTTAATTATCATAAGAGTCAAAAATTATTTTTAACCTTTATAAATGGTGTTGATGGTTACCGTAATGAGGCGACGAATCAAGATCCGCTCAGAATGCAGCTTAAGCAGCGTCCTAAGGCAACGAAAGACAAAAGGTCACACAATGGTGCTCGGTAGGATACGTGTCAACATGCAATTGGTTCTTCCCCTAACAAGCAAAATCATTGCGCCTCTTCTTTTTTTGTTCTTCCCTTGAAGCGGCTATAAATAGGGCTTTACTCCCTGTCATTTTCATAAGCAACCAAGGTTACACTTCGCGACTTCTGAATTTTAGCTGTCGAGCAGTAGTTGACAACCCGAGGACTTTATTTTCCCGAGCTTACACAACCCGATCAGGTAATTTCCTAAGAAGCGTGCGAAAAAAAAAACGAGTGACTTTTTCGACTCCTATAACGTAAATATTTTCTGGTTAGACAGCAACACTAAAACCGAGGAGTCGACCTCCGTGGAGGTTGACATTAAAGGATTATCCTTGGGGCAAGAAGGAACAATCCGGCTGGTCAAAATCTTGAGGCTCGATGCCAAGACGATACCCGAGCAGGAGTTCCTTAACTTGTTAGACAAGAGGTGCCCGACGAGACTGTATAGGGGTGAGGATTCCTACATCGATGCCACCACTGCTGGCATGTCCTAAGTAACTACCCAAGAGCATGCTGGTTTGGAGGCGGCTGCCAGTGAGCCAAGCATTTCTGGTCGAGACGCCGGGCCCCAGGTACTGGTAGGTAGCTCTAGCATTCTTCAATCCAAAGGGTATAACCACTAGGGTCTGCAATTTCGGACACACACGATAACATGATACAAAAACGACACGAGATAAAGGGGTTTGGACCGCACGTTTATTAATTGTGCCATAAATAGGTTGGCACGAATAACACAAAAATAAACAGACTGGATTCGTGCTAACACGCTAAACACGCCTTAACACATTTAATTGAAAAAGTCGTAAACGTGTTGACACGGCACGACACGACCCGCCCATTTATAACACATTTAAACTTAAAAATAAAAATATTTGAAATATTTATAGTAGGTTAGTATTAATTAAATATTGTGTTTTTGTTAATTTTCTTTATTGGCTTTCTTAAAAAAAATTAAAATTTTTTTAATTTTTTTAATTTTTTTTAAAATTTTTAGTTAATTGGGTCATAAATGTGTCATATGTGTGTTGTTATTGTGTCAACCAGTCACGGCACATTTAATAATCATGTCGTGTCGTGCTACGCATGCCATAGGTATGTCATGTTCGTGTTTACATTTCTGACACGTTTATTAATCGTGTCGTGTTCGTGTTTAGGCTAAACGTGTCGTACTGTAAACATGTCGACATGAACACGACACAAACACGATTATTGCCACCTCTAATTAACCACATAACAAAAAAGCCCTTAGTCTATGGTGAAGGCTATCTTAATTTGGTCTTCCTCGGCCATCCAAATTTGGTTGTATCTAAAGTAGGCTTCCATAAAGCTCAACAGCTTGTGTCCGGCAGTTGCGTTTACGAGCTGATTTATTCGAGGTATTGGGAAGCAGTCATTGGGGCAAGTCTTATTGAGGTCGATATAATCGACACAGACCTGTCCCTTATCGTTCACTTTTTTGACGAGGACTGCGTTCGTTAACCATTCTGGATACGTCACTTCTCAGATAAAACAGGCTTTTAAGAGCTTCTAGACTTTCTTGTTGATGGCGGCATATCTCTCTAGATTGAAGGCTCTCCTCTTCTGAATGACCGGCTTATACTCTAGCATGACATTAAGCCAATGACAGATGATACTAGGATCGATGTCAGGCATATCCTCGTTGGACCATATGAATACATCCTGATATTTCATGAGGAACTTCTCAAGGTCGGTTCGGATCTCAGGTTCCAGCCGAGAGCCAAGTTGGACCGTACAATCAGGATGAGCCGAATCCAAATTGAACTACACTAAATCCTCTACAGGGGTGGCTCTCACCTCCTCTTTGGGCAAACAGGGTTCGAGGTCAGAGAGCATCTTCGACGCTTGCTTAGTGGGAAACTAAATCTCATCGACCTTATAAATGGCCGAGACATTTAGTTGTCAAGCAGATGCAGCCTCGACTAAGTTGGCGTAGCATGCTCAGGAATCTTTTTGCTGCGACCTAATGACCCCAACCCCATTTTCTATTGGGAATTTCATGGGTAAGTGGTAGGTGGAGGCCACGGCCTTCAATGCATTCAACGTATGTTACCTAAGCAGCTCTTTCACTGAAGCTGATTGATAGGCCAACCTTTCAAATTGCTTGGACGCACTCGCCAGTGAAACCATAAAATGGTGCTAGACCCGAACTGGCAGGCCAACCTTATTTGCCTCCTCCTTAGTAAAGGTGATTGGAATGTCTTACTGGCGATAGATTTTGTTGATGTGTTTGGACATGTTGATGAGCTCACCCCTTTCGACCAGCCAAGCTTCTAGGATGTAATCGAACCGCCCACTCGACATGTCCTCTGTAACTGGCCCTTTGAAGATTGTATACACAATATTCAGGGATTCTAAGGCGTTTCCACTATCGTTATGTGGGCGGTTCTACGTATCCCAGGCTGGATGGTCATTTCTCCTAGCCGTGGAGCTCGGACGTAGGACTCGCTCTACGAACTCTCGCAAGTGCCCATCTAGGACCAGTCCCTCGATCTGGTTCTTGAGCTGAATACAATCACGGGTGTTGTGTCCTACGTCCTTATAAAAATTACAATACTTGTTCTGGTCTCGCTTCATCTTGCTACCTTTAATTTCGATGAGTCGACCAGTAGATTTCTTCCGCTCACCTGGGAGAGCACCTCGTCGATAATGGCGACTAGGGGCTTATAGCTTTGAAATTTCTCCGTCGGCACCTTCGGCTTCTTAGTCTTCTTGTCTTTCTTCCTCTTTTTATTCTGCTTAGCACTTGACTGCTTGGGCGTCGACTTCTGCTTCTTTTCCTTCTTGCTGCCACTACTATTGCCTTCATCTCGACGACTCTTCATGTACTTGGTCGCATCAGCATACCTCTGTGCATAGCCAAGCATCTGAGGGAAAGTGCTTAGCTGCTAGAAAGCAAGCGACCAGGTCAATTTCTCGTCTCGGAGACCCCCTACGAAGGCATGCTTCAAGGTCTCTTCTTCAACGTATCTGACCTCGAGCGTTGCTCGGGAAAACCGATTAATATAATCCATGACATTCCCATCTTCCTATTTAACAGCATAGAGATGAGTTATTTCTATCCTCCTAGTCTTGGTCATAGAGAAGGCAATTGAAAAGGCATTAAAAAGCTGGCGAAATGAGGTAAATGTTGCTGGTTCCATGCACTGGAACCATTGCCGAGTTGGTCTGGTTAAAATTAAGGAAAAGGCCTTGTACATGGCCGCATCACTGGCGTTCTACAAGGGCATATGTCCTCAGCATAATTTGACTTGCTCGTCAGCGTTGGTGGTCCATTGTAAGCTTTGATTTGTGGGGCCTTGAACTTGGGCGACATTGGGGCCTGTATTATCGTGTCTGTAAATGGCAGATCCAACACGTTGATGTCATCTAGTTTGAATCGATTGTTCTGGATCTAGTCGATCTAGCGCTACAGCTCTCGAAACTAGCGACTGTTGGTATCTTCAGGCAGCTCCACCTGATAAGGTGCTTTGCCCTCAACCCCCTCGCTAGCCTCGAGCCAGCAATCCTGTTGCACTTCATTTTGTCATCCGAGCCGATCAAAAACTAAAGCTCGGGAGCCCTGCAGTGATTGTCCACGGCCCACTTGTGGACTAAGTTGGCCTTCTCAGACAAGTTTATTGTTTGCAGAGATCCCTCTTGTAGATCGTCTAAACTGCTCAAAATCGGCTTCATTCATTCCTTAGAACGCTTGTCCTGCTCAACCTTCGACCTGGTCAGCCTGGGTCAAGGGGAAAAAGACAAGAGCCCGCTAACACTCCACCTGTTGCTGCGCGAGCTGCTATGTCAGTATCCGAACTGTATTCGTTAGTTCTCGGATAAGGTCTTAGACAACCGAGTCATGCATCTGTTCTGCCCTTGTCGCACTTCCTTGACCCCCGAACAGGATCTTATAGCTCGAGGATGACCTCAAGGTCTGGTTGGATTTGGGTTCTGGTTTCAGACTTCTCCTGACCACTCCTATCGGACACCCTCATCCCGAGTGTTGCCTTGTGTTACCATATTGGGTCACGGGCTAGTTGTGGCTGGTGATTTCAAGTGAAGGTGTAGGCGCCCTCCTTCTAGCACCAAAATGTTGATGCTTACCGTGATGAGGCGACGGATCAACACCACGTGCGGCTGCACACAATGAATGAATGGCTTTTCCTTGCTCGTCTCTACTTGCTCAGACGAACCTGCAACAAGAGGAAGGATACTTCGGAGGTAAAATGGAAACCAGTTAAGTATCAAACAAAGGCTCTCTGACACTTAACGCAGGTGTTGCTCGATAGAGAACGAGAGCTGGTTAGTTGAAAAAGAGCATGCTTGCTTGAGTGCAATAAATGCACTCTATTTATAGGTTACCACTTGAACCAAGTGCCAGATGGGTTTTACTTATAACTCGTGTCACATCAAGGTCTGTCAGGTGTTAGGGGACAAGTGTCATGACCTCTACCAATGGATTAGTTTCCATCTGACCGCGGCTTATCTACCATTTGTAGGCCATAGGTGGTGAGTAGCATCCTGTTTGCAAGTTACCAAAATCTGACTCGAGCTGGTGTCTGATCTAAAAAGGCGCTTATTTATGCACGTGGCCTGAGAAGCTCTGAAAAGCACATCGGATAGATGATTCGAGCTCAATAAGGTACACTCCCAGTAGCTTCTACCGACCGTTGGGAATAAAGCTCCTTGCTCCTCAACGATAACGTCAACAACAAAAGGTCTTTCAATAATTGTAAGAGTTGACAAACACATTTTACAAGATATGTAACCCCCTTCCCAAATTTAATTGAAATCAATTTGCTTTAAAAAATTAATTTAAACCAAAACCACTACTACAACTTAAATTTTATTAAATAATTAAACCAAAAATACTACTACAACTTAAATTTCATTAAAAAACCTTATCCTTAGTTTCAATTCACTAATCAACCTTCAAAATTTGAAATTTTAATTGTCTCATTGTCATTATAAGCACTTTCGAAATTTTATTGAAGCACTTACGGTTTTTGGTTTGAGGTAAAAGAATAGGAAGACTACTAGTATTGGAATATATATAAATCTTGCCACTGTAGACCAGTTTCCTACCTCAGGCCGATTGTTGAACCCAGTTTGAGGCCCATCCCAGCTTTAGGCTGCCATGTTCAAGAATTTCTGACTTAGTTGTAACACCCCCGCTTAAAAATTTTCAGCCCAACTTTCGAGCCATAAGCCCAACTTTCAGGCTACAATTGTTAAAAAGTTTTGAGTGAGGTTTGGAAGGTGCCCCAGGGCCAAGCAACAGCTCAACACTGGGCCACAAGCCCAACTTCTAGGCCCCGTTCATAAGTTTTAACTCAAGTTTGGTGGGGTGCGCCAGGCCCAAGCTGTAGTGCAACGCTTGAACGACGCTCAAGGGCCCCAATAGCAAGCTATTGTGGTGGACCCTTCCCCTAAAAAAATTAATTTAATATCATGTGGGTCAATGACCCACGTATCAGATATTAAACTGATAAGAACAGATACTACACTTGATCTTAGCCAAAAGGCCGAGAAAGGTATGCTCTAAACTGAATTTCCTTTGGCTTCTTATAGCCTTCTGACACTGCCCTCGCTTTTCACATGCTCGATGTGGGACTACACAACCCACAAAACTCAAGGCAAAAGCCACCAAAGCGTTTGGCCATTTCCTTTTCCAATATTTTAGATCTCTTCCTTTGGAAAAGAATTAGAACAAAGCCCTTTTATAACTAGTTTAGATTTAGAATTAGATAAGATCAAAATTGTACAAAATCAAACTCTTAACACAAAAAATAGACCTCTTTATTGAAGAACGTTCTAGTCAATATAGAAAATATGATCTTTGAGAGATCAATTGGAATCATTTGGTTTCAACCAATTACAGTGTAAAATTTTCAACAACTACAGTAAAAAATAAAAAGTTGTTACGATTTAAAAGCTCTCACATGTTATAATTTTCAACATAAAATTTTCTGTTTCAGCCGGTTTGCCAAATATCTTATAAGAAAGCCATTTTTTACCTTGTAAATTTACTTAACATGGGAGTTTTTGTTTATTGCTTTTGATAGAACGGTATCCAATTCATTTTTGGCAAATTGAAAGAAATTTGAAGTAATATAAGTAAGAAAAATGCTTGGGTTATCTGTTTTATGACCATGTTTCTAAATCCATTTGTTTATTTTTTTTTTTCACATGCGATCTCACTTCTCCATAGTGTATGTACTCTCCTAAAGTCGTAAAAAAATATTAACAATTGATAAATATGTCTATTTTTACATTTGGTGCTGGAGTAAATCTCCTAGAAGGTATTTTTCTACGTCGATCATGTATGAAAAAACAAACAAGTAGATGGGTTTGCTTTTGGTTTGTGAAGTGTAAAGCTTTAGGCACGATGACAATGCTTTATGCATGAATATAAAGTCTCTTAAAAGTAAGAACACAGAGAAAGATTTTTCATGTTCCAAAAAAAAAAAAAAGAGAGAAAACAAGTCATTTTATTATTCGATTAATACATGTATGAAGAATGTAGCAACTTAGGCAACCATCTTAAGGCATTTTACAAAACGGGTCTAAATTTGACCAATACCAAATATAATAACATCTTGGGTTGCTCGACAAAGAAAAAGGCAAAGCAATTGGATACAGTATGCATCTATCTAGTCAGTAAATGCTTCTTTTCCTCTTCAAGTCTTTCCAACCATTTTAGTCCCAGATCACATCCAGCCTTGGCTGCAATCTCAAACTGTTCTTTTGCCATCTCTATTCGATTCGTTGGACGGCTTTCCACCTCTATTATTGATCTTTTGGATAAAGGAATCTTTTTTGAACTTGATTTTGATAAAGACTCTGGGAGCTCCACGCCTGAGACGGATCACTACTTAGTTCCTTGTTCTATAAATAAAGAGCATGAGAAAAAAACAAACAAAAACAAAAACAAAACCGAAAGATCCTGGCGAAGAGAAGCATGATGTGAACAAATCATGGGCATGGCTAATATTCTTGAAGCCCAAGTATAATAATTAAGATAATCATTAAAACAAAAATCAACAGAAAGAATTGAACCTTTAAGAAGAAGAGACCCACATGCTATAGCTGCGCCAGCATGTCCCTGCATGTATTCCAGCTGACAGTAAATAATATGTACTAGTTTTATGCATGCGTATATATACACACATTAAAAAGATCTCACGCACCCACTAAACACCAATTGAGCAGTTTTTCTTCTTTTATGAAGGAAAAAATAATGTACACTGGTTGAGTCATAAGAGAACTTTTAAAACAAAATGTCGAAGCTCTTTTCCTTTTTCTAACTTGTAGTTTGTAATTGTAATCAGCAAGATAACCTTACAGTTGAGCAATAATGAATAGCTAGCAGTTACAACTATGGGCCAAAATAAAATACTGCAGAAATTTGCATCTCATTAAACGTATTTCAGATTTGGTTAACCTAAAAATATCCAAGTCATTTCAGGGACAAGTTTTGAAATAAAACGCTTGTAAAGAGCTTCACCATTTCAAGTTTGATAATCTCTTAATGACCAATATATTTGCGCTTTGTAAATGAAATTGAAGCAATCCACCTTTTCAGATGCCTTGTGAAAACACCAAAGTGCTGAGTTTACGTCTCTCCTCACGCAATCTCCTGTCAAATATACAGCACCTAACAGGTAAAGGGCACCTGGATGAAACTACACACAGCGAACTTTGGTGAGTTTTTAGCACTTTTATAATGCATCATACTTGTGAAAAGAATTCAACAAATATATAAGAACTCAAAAACCAACAAAAATAATAATAATAAAAATCACAAGATCTGTATTGTTGTTCCAGAAATATACCTGGTCGGCAGCCTTCTCCAGATAATAGAAAGCTTGTTGATCAGACTTGACATACGGATTCTATTCAAAAACCAAGTGACAAGCATGACAATCATTCTATAAAACAATAAGTTTTAAAATTGACAAAACGAAAAAAAGGGAATCAAAATCAAAAGCGGAAATCAGAAGTATTTAGAGCATAAAAGGTCACGAAAAAATGATTTTTCCAACAAAATGCATGGGGCAACTGTCTCAACTACTGCTCAAACAAGTGGATACTATTCTAGTTTCCATTGCTAGTGCATAAAGTCAGCTTAAAATTTCTTAAGAGGCCAAAACAGAATACAACCACCATATATGCACCGACAAAATATAACATGAAGGAACCTAACCTCAACTCTCATTCGGCAACCTAGCTCGTATTGTGCATTTCGATGGCCCATATTTGCAGCTTCTACTAACAATGCGGCTCCCCTGGTGCAATGAAGGAAACAATCAGCTAAAAGCTTATAGCATGAAAAGGTTCAGAGAAAATGACGATCATCTGCAACCAATGCTGACACGGAGCAAATAAATAAGCACGTAAAGTTATTCAACTACAGATCGCAATAAATTGAAGAAAATTTAAAAGACTGAGGTTTACAAAAACCAAAAAAAAAAAAAGTCTGGAATTTTGTTTTCTTGATCATGCTAAACAAAATTCTTGATCATGCTAAACATCTGGCAAAAGAGAAGGATCCAGTTGATATTTTTAACCTTTTTTTCCTTTGGATTTCATTAGCTCCGAACAACTATTTAACCTCCAAATTGGTCTTTGTATTGAACAGGTTTAATATGTCCATTCAACCAACTCCCTCCAAAACCAAAATAGCTTAAGCAGCAATCCTTCCTTTTAGTTGTTATAAAACATGAAGAGAATCCCCATAATCCCTTCTCCATTTCTTTCGTCCTTGGGATGATACCAAGGTAAAGCACAGTAGTAATGACACAAGAAATAAGTTACACAAATTAACAAATAATATAGACGCTTGATATAAGTACTACTTACACTGCTGTACAAGCCCCAGGGACATGGTATTTCATATGCAATCTGGACAACCAATATCTGGCATGTGTATTGGAGTTGTCAGCCTCTAGAGCCAACTCAAAATTTTCCTTTGCTGTCTGACACACACACAAAGAAATATGAAACAATATCGTTAGACTAGAAAATATTCAAATCGATTTATTTCACCGATACCATATCAAAGGCAAAGCTTTAGGACACTCATGAAGTACCCATCCTACACATAAACTGTAACACGGCGTTTGTTAAACGTAACAATGACTTTGAAAAGCATAATAACTAGAAATTTACTCATCGTAGACCAGTATTACGCAGAATAAATGTTATGTTACAGCCCCTGCTTCTAAATTTTCGCGTTTGAACGGACCTTCACAAAATAATAAAAGGAAACAAATAGATTAATCAGAAAAATTCAGTAAATAAACATCCTAGACAATGAAAACCAGTTTCTTTGACCAGAGCATTGACCAGAGCATAAAAGACATGATGAAGTATACTACAACTTAAAACTGAATCAAATTCTGTAATGCTTAAAACCCTAATTAATTCCATCATAGAATCTCTATCCACATTTTAATCACATAAAAAGCAAAATTACATAAACAACTAACAAAAAAATTAGCATTTCTTCAACGCACGAATCGAGAAATTTAACGAATTTGTTAAATCCAAAGCGAAATTCAAGCTCAGGAAAAAAAAAAAGAAATTAATTAATAGTCATTACTCTGAGAAGAGGAATGAGGCGTTTATCATTGCGCTCGGCGCCGACAATGACTCTGTCAACTTCCTTGAGAGCACCCCATCCTTTGGCTAAAAACTCCGCGGCCTTCTTGTTCCTGCTATGTATTTCTCTCTGCAAAAAAAAAAAAAAAAAAAATTGATTTCTGGAGAAAGTGTAATGTTGGGAAAAATGGTGGATTTAAGGCATAAACCTTTTGGCTGAATAGAAGGAGAGAAACTGAAACTGATCTCTGATTGGGCCTCGTGAAGAAGAGCTTCTTCATCATTTTTCCCCCTTTTTCTCAGCGACTGTGTCAGGTTTGGTTTTTTGCCCGTGAAATCAACCGGCGACAATGAAGAAGACGACGTCCAAGTGAGAGCACAGTTTAAATAGAGGGTTCATGGGCCTACCAGTGAGCCCAATGATATTCAACCAGGTAAATAGCAGATATTGACGCCCTCCAAAGTTATCCGGAGGTTTTAAAAATATTTATGATAAATAGTTATTTATCGTGTAAATAAAAAATTATTTATATTATAAATAAAAAAATAAAAAAAATATTTGGATCTTAAATTTATTTACTATGAATAAGAGATAAATTAATTATTTACCTTATGAATTTTCAATATACTATAATTAGTTTTAAAAAAGTGTTATTTGCTACAATTTTTCTTATAAATAATTATTTATTTATCTTAAGAAGAAAGAATTATTTATCTTTTTATGCGATTTGTTTTAGGTTTATTTAAAAATATATTTTTGATTTTTTATCTCATTAAATGTTAAACTTCATAGTATAAGTAATACATAAATTCATGCATTTTTTGGATTAATCTTCAATTTTGGCCTAAAAAATTACTCAAAATACCCTCACATAAAAAAATTAAAAACTTAATAAAAAAACCTTCAATCAAGGGTTATCTCAAAAATTGTTTTTCTTTTTGTGTTTTGTTTTTTTTATTTATTTTATTCAAGAATAATTTGGTCATTTAAAAATCAAAATCAATTATTTGTAAAGGTGAGGTATAAATTTATGTGTTTATTCTAAAGTAATTCAATAAGATAGAAAACTGAAAGTATAACTTTCAAAAAAACTTAAATCATAAAGTATAAAAAGGTAAATATGACAAGAAAATGATATCATTAAACAAATATATTATGTACTTATGTAGCATAAAATGTGACATTATTATATTCAATAAAAAATGAAACATTATTTTAACAATCAGTATCTCCTTATGATTATTTAAAAAAATTAAGAATAATATTTATTATGAAAATAATGTGATAAAAACAAATAATAAAAATACACAAATTAATGTGGAAACCTAAGACAGGAAAAACCACAGGCAAAGGAGAAGAAAAATCACTAAACTTAAAAAGATTACAAGATAGTAGAGAATAGGGAGGTTAAATTCGAAAATGCTAAACCCTAACGCAACACATCATATATATAGGCAAAAACAAAACCTATGGGCCCAAAATATAAACTAAACGGCCCAAGATACAAAGGTTCCCAATCCTTCTACTACCATCACAAATCTCATGAAAAATCTCACATTTTCTTTTACTACAATTGTCACACAACGAGTTTTTTAAGTCAAGCCAAACTAAATTCGAGTCACCATACTCTAACAATATTTAATTTCAATTTCTCTACAATAATTTCTTAGTAATATAATTTTTTCTCTTAAAGAATTCACATCGACTTTAATTTATCAAAACATCCTTTTTGAAAAATTTACATGATATGCCACCCTTTTAAGAAATATGTTTATATTCATGCCACCTAAAAAAATTGCTCAACTTATGGCCCGCTACAATTTTTTTTTCCCTGATATCGAGTTTGTGTGATCTGTCCTTTGACTTTCAAGAAGTGGCAATTCAATTCCTTCAAACCTGTTTTGGTTAATTAGTCCTTAAACGTACTTTTTTCACAGTTTAATCCGGTAGCATTAAGCTGACCCTAAGCTCTTAGCACGTACAAATACAATCCAAAATTTTACAAAAATAATTGCATGATGAGATTGGAAATGCCATACAATTTGTGAGAATTTTCAAGAGCTAAGCATCTTGCATTTTACATTACTAATAAAATTTCAAACTATTATTCGGCAACCTTGTTGGCAACCTTGTTTTTAACTCACTGAGTTCAAACCAAAAACTATCATATAGAAGCGTTACGTTGTAAGCTACTTTTGCTTAACACTATTTGAGTTCAAACTCATGAGTTCAAACCAAAGTTGTCAAATACTATAGCAAAATAGTTTGAATTGTAATTCAAACCTACAACACAAACGGACAAAATAACACCAAAAATTCTCCTGCACATTCCAAAGAGCAAATGCACAGACAGTCTTTTGCTCAGTATTTGGCTTAAACTTTGAATTTGTGGATTCTTCATTGGCAACTGTATATTGGGCATGAAAAAATTATCATGTCAAAACTGCAGAAGTGAAATCTCTTAGCTAACACTATTTCCACCAATAAACCAAGGAGCAAAACAAGGCGTAAAAAAAGGAAAAAAAAAAAGGGTGCTTCATTCTCGTCCTCAGACACTGCACATAGCGTCATATTGAAA
The DNA here is from genome assembly GCA_946598075.1 of Artocarpus hirsutus. NCBI lineage: Eukaryota > Viridiplantae > Streptophyta > Magnoliopsida > Rosales > Moraceae > Artocarpus > Artocarpus hirsutus. Next base: position 9,118 of record CAMOHE010045155.1, on the reverse strand, counting down.
TGCTTTTAAGATCGAATTCCATTTATACCCCCATCATTTGGCATTTGGACTATATTTTCTTGTACCACTTTGTTCTTGAACTCACTCGGTTATCCCATCCATAACTTAAGCATTCTATCCTTACCGCCAGAAGCTACCTTCTCACCATCCGGGCTCCAATCGACAGCATAAACCTTTGCAAAAATGATGTCAGAAATCAAAATCCAGTCCCAGATGTTCATAGAATATACATGTATATTGAAAAGAGAAAATGCACCTCGTCTGCATGGCCTGGAAGGTCTTGTTTCAATTTTTTTGTCCTGATATCCCAAACCTGGACGATCAAGGGGAGGAAAAGACTCCAAAATCATGATTGTGAAAAACTTCTTCCAAAATAAAAAGAAAAAAAATTCAACAAGCTCCATAGATAGCAATAACAAAATCAACAGATATGGTGTGCGTGTATGTGTGTTTATAGATAATCGAAATCTATGGTCAAAGCCTAGAAGACTCTAGATTTAGATGGCATAATAATTCATAATCTCGAATGCCAGCACATAACTCCAACCCAAGTGCCATGTAATCGCGGACAGAAACAGAGTTGTTTATGTGTGCATTTCTGCGGGCGATTACATTGCACTTGGAAGTATGAATTCTAGTAACGTGATAAGTAATTTTTTTTTTCCTTGAATTTTAATGATTTCATCTTTGATATTGATCATTTCGACCATTTCTGTTTTATTACAGCCATTTTATCTGTCAAAATAATTAAATCTCTTAACTTTTTTCCTCGGGATGGAATATTAAGTGTAATGTAAGTATCCAACAGCTACATTAGAACGGGATCTAATTATTCGTACAGTAAGTACCTTGAGTGTAGAGTCTTTGCTGCCACTTAAAAGTAGCCTACTATCTGCTGACCAGCTGCGAGGCAACATGAGCTGTCTCAGTTATGCATGGTATAGAAAACCAGAAATGGAGCAACAAAAACAGACTAGACTAAACTCAAACCTGATCTGGTAAACAGGACCAACATGTCCCCTAAAAGCAGCCACAAATTGTCCCGTTGTACCGTTCCACAACTTGACAGATTTATCAAATGATGCACTTGCCACCCATAGCCCATCAGGAGAAAAACGGACGTCATTAACGAGCTGTTGGGGGAAAAACAAAATCATTTAGAACAAAATATGTGTGTGTAAATAATGTTCCAAGGACCGTCTAGTTACAGATATATACAACGTGACTACAAAACCTTAACTAATCAATATCAAGACTACAGAAAGGAACTATACAAGGACACGTTTGTGATGTGGATACGAGAGGAATTGGGATAAATATAATCTAATCCAATGTTTCACATTGCGACAAGGGAGCATAGAACCATACATCTATTATTTAAAAGGTTAATATTAAAGGCGAGAAAACCGATGTGTGTTAGTTGTTTGACTAGCGGCTCTTCTACTGACTCATCGTTATTCATATGTAGTCATCGTGAGTTGAGATTTTGAAGTCGATTATTGGATTTGAATTTTCCTGAAATTGCCACAATTTGTTCAACTTCAGTTTATTCTTGCTGAATATCAGTTGTGAAGGACAATGGAAATTTCGTGAGTTGTGGACTCGTGATTAAATTGTTTGCTGCAAACAGTATTAGAGATGTGGTCGAAAAAGCTGTAACGTCTATCTCTGCTGTATTCCTTTTTTTCTTTTCTTTTGAGGGAATCTCTGCTGTATTCTAGATCTACATCTAAACAACTAAAAATGTTAGAAATGTTACCATCCTGACCTAAGGTATGAAAAAAGGAGAGAGACGGACAAACATAGGAAGAAAGAGACAGAGCACTAATTAGTACCTGCTGATGACCCGTCATGCGAGTTTTGGGGTGTTTGCTTGCCAAAGGTTCCCATAGAATCATTGAAAAATCATCAGATCCAGAAACCAACCTTTCAGGAGCGTTGCTTTTCATTTTGTTGTACCTTTCCAAAGCAACCTACACATAATTGAAAGAAGCTCAAACTTCAAGCTAGCCATGTATTTTGCAATATAATGTTTTCAAATCAATGATGCTACGATGTACTTGATTGAGAAAATAAATAGGGAAATTCTTGTGTCAAACACAAAAATTCTTCGTCAACTTTTTTCTTTTTAATTCTGCTAAAATAAACTATACCCGGCTCTATACATTCGGAATATATTTAAACAAAAATTCATGGCAAGCCAAAAGAAAACATTTTGCCTCTAAAATTGCAATTAAAACAGCAATTTGGCAATAGAAGTTGAAGATCCATGTAGTACGGAGTACAGAAGGACCAAAATGAAATAACTCAAACCGTTTTAACTCAAGAGAGAGAAAATTCAAGGGAAAATATAATTTATGAGCAAGAAAGAAGGAAAAGAAAAGAAATTTTGTTCTATTTTTTAAGAAGGGGAAGAGAAATATACATTAGACACATGCTAGGGTGCTGCATTTTGGATGGGCTAGAGACATACGACTTAGCTTAAACAAGAAGATACGTTCAACTACTAATCCAGAAGAAAACACTACCTTCTTCATTTCCTCTGGGGATGAATATTTTTTACTTGTATGATCATATGCTCCTGTTCGTAGAACATATTCAGTGCTCAATGCAAGAGAGTTAACCCAATGCCCATGACCCTTCAAGAGTATCACATAAAAAAGGTGAGCCACCATCACAAAAATCAAGTAGTTGATACATAAACCACCTGCGGATTAAATCCAAGATATAGACACATAAATATAAGGACAAAAAATATTTGTATATCTTCAGGTAGTTACCCTCAATTCACGAATTAGCTTTCCCTGTGATGTTTCCCAGACTTTGATAGTACAATCTTGCGAGCTGCAGCAGTTGAGATGAAGCTTTTTTGCATTATAACTCAGGAGCCCCAGTGAAGGTAAGATGGTGGCATTAAAAACTGAAGTTTGCAAAACTCAAAAGCTAGCAGGGATTTTCATTCATACAGGAAAAACAAAACAAAAAACAACCCACCATGGCCTAAAAGGTGCTCTAACAAACATTCCTTTCAAAGCAATCACAACACGAAAATGTTTGATCAACTTTGGCCTTTTTCTTCTTTTTCTATTTTTCCGCTTTCAGTCCAAGTTTATTGAGCTTATCGAAAATGTTAATCACTCAAATCGTCCATCAAATGTGATAATTCAAGGCCAGCAAAAAGACAACAGTGTGATAATCCCAAACAGATGGTATATTTCCGAAATAGAGAGCATGACTAGCAAATATTTTTTTCCAATTTTATGGACTTGAAAAAGCATACCCTGTATATATCATTCCATCTCCACCCCATTTGACGCAAGTCACTGCAAGTGTGTGGCCACTCAGACATATGACACATTTTTTCAGTGTGATGTCCCATATGCGTGCATCACCATCTTTGCTAGCACTTACAAACCGTCGACATGGAACACTTAAGTGGAGTGGTTCCCAGGAGATACCGGTAATCCATTTCTTGTGGCCCTATAACATAAAAGGTATGAAAACATCAATCTCCCCATGATTCCTTCAAAAAGCCCACTAATCATTTAAGAAAATGATAAAAAAATACAAATCGAATGCAATCAATAAGCAGAGGAGACAGAAGCATCATATTTAACTAGCACAGCTGGTCCAACCAGAGACAATGATAGAGTGATCAAAACAGAAGCTGCAACTCAAGAGGGGCGAGGGGGTCTGTGGAATCTGGCAAGAAAACTAAAAGATAGGGACATTACACTAAGTGGATTTCCCAATGCCTTTCCTGTTTGTGGATCCCAACATTGAAGTTCTCCGGCCTTACTCCCACTTACAATATGCCTAGAATCAGGCGACCACGCAACACAAAGAACCCAATTCTTGTGTCCTGAAGAAAATGAAATCATAATCAACACAAACGGTGAAGACACAACAGCGATGTGAAAGACAGAATATGTCATGAACTCAGTCTGAAGGATGAAGCATCCAATTACAAGCTATATGCATGCCTGAAACCATAAAAATTGGTAGCAGATAAGCACTTTCCCCTCAAAATATTTAACCCATCATCCATTACCAAAAACTTTTATACACAAATGAATGGTATACTTTCAGTCATTATGGTAAGCTAGAAATATCCTTCTCCAATACCCAATTATTTGTAGCAGAAAGTTCCTTGCTGAATGATTTATTTCCTTTTTTATTAGAAAAACTAAACAAATTAAATCTCATACCTGTACATGTATATAATGGAGTCTGGGTACTAAGATCCCATAGCCGAACAGTGGTATCACCTGAACCACTTGCAAGTTGTTGACCATCAGGACTAAAAGCAACTGAAAGTACCGATTCAGTGTGACCTGAAGTAATAAAGTGACAAATTGGACAGCAGAGAATTAACTAAATAATCCAATTTGGAAATTAAAAGTACTGCATGAAATGTAGGAAAGGTAATGATCTTCTCCCAACAGATAACAAAATGTTGAATCTGCAAGTAAAGTTTACCAAGCTTCCAAAACCACCTTAAAATAAACAAAATATATGTTCGACATTATCCACATTAGAATCGCAAATACACACCAAGAAGGTAAAACGTGACATACGGGTTTCTTCTTTGCAACACATTAAAGGTATTGATCTTACCACGAAATGACAGCAAAGGGAAAATCTGAACTTTTGTACGGACACAAACATTTTCAAATAAGACAATATGGATCAAAAGAAGGAAGAGAGAGAAGGGAAAAAATGGTTAAATAAAAAAAATAAGATTTACGCGTGAAAACCAGCCCAAAGAGTCAATAGAGGAAATGCAACTATCAAGAAGAGCATAATAGAGGAAATGCAACTATCAAGAAGAGCATCCCTTAACCCCATTGTCATACCTTAAAGCAAGGAAAGCAAAGAATAAATTTCCAAAGTTTCCCTAGAAGTAAGATTACAAAGAAGAAAAGCTAAACTTCAATAAATAGGGAATGCAGTGTTTCTTAGTAGTTAGTGCCACATAAATGCAACATCTAAATTCTAAGGAACGTAATTGCAGCCAAAAACAACTCTAACCGTGCAATATCTAACGAATAAAGAAAAAAAGGCAAAATTTAATCTTGAGTAAAATTATGGTTAATCACTTTTAAAATGTAACAAAATGAGTCCCCTAACTATGAAATTGTCCCAAATTAGTCCTTCTATCCATTAAAAAAAAAAGGCATAAGAGGACCCATGTGCCGTTTAGTAGCAGTTAATTTTGTAATTTCATATTTTTGGGCACAACTATTAAGAAGAAAGTTGTGCCTTCTTTCTGTCTAGATCTCAAAAAGCCAACTGGGTAAAAGAAATGGTTTAGGACAACATGGTACTTCAGGGACTCGTTCTCAGATGTTTTAAAAGCCATGAATCAAAATGAGATTTGACTATAATTCAGCGACTAAAAAATGGAATTGACCATAATAATTAAAAATGAATTAAAAAATTGTCATTATGCGATTTATTCAGTCGTTCAAAAGCATGAATTTCATACCAGCAATTGTTGCCGAGCAGCGATTAACGGGCCGGATTCGAAAAATAGCTTGAGGCTGATAAACAATTGAGAGTACCTTCTCCACGGAAACTGCAAATTTAGGATCAAAGAGTCACGAAAGGATACTAAATTTTTAATCTTGATATCAAATCAATATTTCTAAATAAATTAATAGCGAAAAAATTAACCTTTGTTCTTCTCTAAATATGTTCCAAGAGGCACAACAAGTTCAAGGTCCGATATATAGAATGCATACGGTAACTTCTCCTCCTGAACAAACCTCAAATGAAAATTATCATATTTTCCCTCTTAAAAATAGATTAAAAAAAAAACGTAGAATTATTCGATTTTTACGATGAAAAATGGAATTGAAAAAAAAATCAATTGAAAGTTTACATTTTTAAGGAGCTGATTAACAATTTGTTGGAGCTGTGGAGGACCAGTGTTTTGAGGAAGATACATGGTGGGTCCCAAGGGAGTGCCCTCTGGGTCCGTCAGAAGGCACATCACGTTGTGTTCCGGCGCTTCCACCTCCATTGACGCCATGAAAATTGGAGCTCCGAGCCGAGGAAATTAGAGTTTTGGAGTTTGCTCAAATTGGGAACGACGGAAGAGAGAAGGGTTTAAGCTCTTTAATGGTTTTGGGGTTTTACGCAAGACGCTTTTGTTTCGGTGGGCCGAATATGAAGGCCCAAAATTGCTATTTGGGCTTAAGAAACTTGATCCAAATGCTGGAGGACGCCAGCGAAGAAGAGGATGGGGAACTTATCTGAACATTCCGAGGACATCGCCGTAGAAAATCAGAACAACGTTGTCAACACACTAGATGACGCCGGAGAAGAAGAGGAAGAACGAAGAGAGTGATGGGAAGTACGTACTATGAGAAGAAAAGAGAGATCAGAGACACAAAAGAAGGAAAAAAAAAAAACACTTTTAGCTTTCTAGTTGTGACCTTTAATTTTAAAAGGAATAAATCGCACTCTTAAATTATTCAACCTTTTAATTTTAATCTTATTGTTACCAAATTCATTAAATATTAACAATATTAAACCAATAATTTTACTTTGATCTTTAAACTATACAACATGTCTCAGTTTAATCCCTAAACTTTATACTATAACAAACCGCATCCTTAAACTATAAAATTTGTCCTATTTTAGTCTTTTTATCACTAAATCTGTTAAATATTGACAGATTAAAGCATATGACAATTTTGACATTTTGGCTTTATATATGTTTTGAACATATATTTTTAAAGTCAAAATATCAAAATTTTGTTTATTTATTATATAATAGGATGTCTGGCAAGTATAGTTAAAATCAATTTTTTAATTTCAAACACTGTAAGATATGAAAATTTACACTGTAGCAACTTTTTAATTTTTTAATGTAGTATGTGAGAACGTTACATTCCTCTCAACCAAAAAGTCGTTTTTAATCATGCTTATCAAACACTTTTTTTTTTACTCAATGAGTTTCATCAAATTTTCTTCATCGTAAATTAAATAAAAATATATATGAACAAATAATTAAAAAAACACTTGGAAATATGAGTGGCTAACAAAAAGGACACATAAAACTACTATATAACCTATTTATTATTTTTATAACTAAATTTTAAGTTTGAAAATTACGTAACTTGTATAATAATGAATATTTCGTTTAATTAGGCTCAATAATCATTAAAAAAAAACTCAAAATGTGTATTAATTTTAAGTCAAAAAAATATATGTTTGTTTATGAATTTCCCTATTGTAGGTCTGAGACGCATGAAATTAAATTACAAAAAATTTCATCTTGACCGTTGATTTATAACTAATCGATTAGATGCATAAATATGCAGCTTACTTTGTCAATATTTAAAGGATTTAGCAATTAAAGGGCCAAAATAGAACAAGTTTCATAATTTAAGGTATGGTTTGCTATAATTTTGAAACATCCGTTATTTTAACGGGTATGATTTTTATAAAATCATATGAATAAAATGTCACTTTAGTATTTTTACTAAGTCTCCGTAGTAAATATTTTAAATCTACCTATCACTCACTTCTACCAACATTGTCCTGCTACATTAATGCTTAATTAAGTCGCCTCAACTACTTGGAGACATAGAATTAATTCACCTCAACTACCAGGAGACATCGATATGTTTTCTCAACCACCTTTTTAATGCTTCCTCATCTTCTTCTACAACTTATCACATTTGCCCCCTCAATTATGTTAACATTATTTGCTAAAAGTCTCCATGGGAGACATGATAATATTTTCTTTTAATGCTTATTTAATTCTCTCCCGCTTCTCAATTATTTTGATGCCTATTTATTCAACCATCACCACTCTCTTCTCTAGTTTCTCATTCTCTCATTTCTCACTTCAATTTTCAACTAAAGACACAAGGCATAAAGCTCTCTTTGCAACCACGACGACTATAATTTTCAGCCACGTTTGAAGTCGTTTTTTAGTCAATACAAGCTTGATTTTTAACCCAAACTTTGGTATTTTTTAAAAGAGTTTTGAGGTAGGTTTTCTTTAATTCAAACTTAGCTTTAGTATGCATTTCTTCATATTTAATGCATGTTTTCCTCATTATTTGCAAGAAAGGCTAGAGATATAGTTTGATGATGATTTTGGTATAAAACTCATGAGAATATATTTATTATAATTATAGATTGCATGCTGCCTATTTTGGAATGGTTTTGGAATTTTAAATAAGAATAATATGCTTTGGGTTTAAGAAAAACTTAACATTTCATAAATCTTGTATTATCTCTATGGGCAGTAGCTATTTCTTGAAATTATGTGATTAGATGAAAATGAATTTTGTAAATTGGTTTACATATTTTAAAAGTAGACATCCTAAGTTTTCCAATGAGCTATCATGAGCCTAAATCGGAGTTATATTTTATTTTCTATTAATTTTTCAATTCTCGAGTTAGAAACAAGTAAACATACCAATGGCAGTATACCACCCGTCTACCTTAAGTAAACCACCCAATAACCCATGTGCTAATTGTAGATATTGAACCCAACTTTATTCACCTTCCAATCCCTGATTGTTTTGCAACATTTCTAAGACCGTCCTAAGTGATTTATAAATCTTATTAGAAACTAAAATATATAGATTTATACTTAATTCATTTATGGATATGATTATATGTTATGCTTTAGTTTTAATTGTCCTTATGCACACCTTAGGATCAAGAGTGTGTAGAGCTTACGTTAATTAAATTCGGAGATTAAAAGATTGTTGAGAAGCTTAGAAGGTAGGGATTCTATTACTCATCTTTTGTGAGGTTTTTATAGAATTTAAATTGATTGTTTTACCATAAGATATATGTATTTATGTTGAACTGCTATTATATGAGAATCACATATGGAACTATGACATGAACTTGCCTTGTATTGATTAGCGAGGAACATAATGAATTAACATATGTTGTTATAAGTTGAGAAGCATAGTTAGGAAGATTGACTCTTTAAATGATGATTAAATATTGAGGAAATGGTGAAACGTGAAGAGGGCGGCGGTTACGTCCTTGGGCACGAATACCCTAAAAGGTAAAATAGGGGGAAGGTGATGACGCTTCCTTGGGTCGAAAGTCCCAGAACGCATTATACATGAATCGACTT
>CAMOHE010045154.1:0-43753 GCA_946598075.1 Artocarpus hirsutus | reverse complement strand
TAAGCATAAATTTACTTAGCTTACTTGTTCTTACAATACTGGTTTTAGCAACTTTGAAAACACATATATATACTTGTACTTACATAAATAATCGTTTTTATACAATACTGTTTTCTAAACCTTACATTTCAAAATAACATAAAATATATACAGCGAAAACATAACAGCAGCGGATTCCATACCCAATCTGCACACCAATCATCCCTCCGCCAGCTCATCAATAAAATTACTCTGACCTTCTTGTCGGAATACCTACAGCATGAAATACTTAATGAGCTTACGCCCAATAAGTCTCATAAAACCCACATGCACATTCAAATAAATGCATGATCCAATTATGCTTTCTGATAAACCTTCTTTATCATTATCATTTCTTATCTTTAACTAAGGCCCAAGTGTTCGTACCATTACACACTTAGTCTACGTAACACCGTGACCATACTGTATCCTTAAACTCCTCTTGAGTTAGGAGTCGGTACAACACTTTTCTTAATTTCTGGTGATATAATTACCAGTCCATTTATTATGGTTATCATACCATGCATGAAGTGATAAGTACATGTTATACGCAAAACGTAAATGCTCTTATACAATATTATACACACAGGTATATACTTTTATACTTTCAGGTATACATTAAAATACCGTTACACTGAATACAATGTAATATACACACATGTATTTTAAAATAATACCCTAGTGGGTCGGATCTCCTTATTTCACATCTACGCCCCATTTTAGTGAAACTTTACAGTTTAGTCCCTGAATTGAAAATTTTAACAATTTTGCCCCCGGGGCTAAAATTTATCTCTTTAAACCAAAATTGCCTATTTTTCAAAAGGAACAATTTACTCGAAGTACCATACCCTAAATCATTTTACAGAATGACATTTTTGCCCTTTAAATTTTTTTTTTCAATTTTAACAAATTCTTGAAAAATTAAAATCTAACAAACGGTTAAGATTTTCGATGAACTGCCCGCTATGCCTAATAGTTTTGTTGAGATCCATGACTTTCATGTTTTAACTTTTTTCAAAATTCTCACTGTACAAGGGCCTTTTTGGGCAATTTTCATTTCTGCCGAGAAGAAACTTCTTCTTTCAATTTAGTCCTTAGGGCATTTTTGTGCAAATCTATTTTAAAACTGTAAATCTACCCCTGCAAAGGTAGTTCCAACCTTTGTTTGAATCATTTTCCATGCCTAACCATCATTTTTGAAAACTAGCATTAAAATTACAAAAAATAACTTTTTTTTTTATGTAAACCACCATTTTTCAACATCCAGCCCTTAATTTCACAGCATCAACATACCAAACTTCATATTTCTAGGGGGTTCAACCAAAAACTAGCTCCAGAACCCATATACTTTTGAAAAAAATAAAAATCAAACAAAAATTACAAAATTTCCAAAACTTTAAAAATCAAAACTTACCCCAGATAACACTTTTTGATTTCTAACCTTCCAAGGCTTCTTTGAAACTCCTTCGTAGACACCATTTTTGTGCAAAAACACCATGAGTTAATTTCTCCCTCAACCCATGAAAAATTCCTTGAAAACTTGAAAAAAGTTAGATTTTTACCTTAAAATTTGTTGAAATTCCTTGAACTCAACTTGTTGAACTTACTTGGGGTTATTTTTGCAAAGATTTGGGTTGAGAAAATTTTTTAGGAGCTCCAACAATGGCTGCCGTGGGAGTTGTGGAAGAAGAAACTGAGATTTCTTTTTTTTGCAAAACATGCATTTAATGCTTCCTTATCCTCTTTGGTAACTTATCACGTAACCCTTTGGGTTACCAAGTATCTCAAGGGGATTGGGCCACCTTTCATGGCATGGTGGCCCAATAGAAATCCAATGGATGTCCACTTTGTGGGGCCCAAAAATTTACACTGTGTAATTTTTTACCACACAGTATTTTTCTTACACTGCTATAGTCAAATTAGTATAAATTCATATCCTTAGACTGTGTAAACTATTTTACTTACCTTTAGTTTACTTTTGGAGGCCAAACATAACATTTTTCATGCTTGTGTTTTCACTTAGTAGTATACCTGTATTGCGTCGACCTTCTTTTTACACTGGGTTGGGTTTTGATGGACTCTATGTCTTATTTGTATTCTAAGTACTCATTCGTTTGTATCACAATTTTTACAATTAATTGTGATATAAAATTCGTTTTATGAATATCATTTACAAATTTTTGAGTAATTAAACTCATAAAATCTATATTAAAAATATCCAACATTGTATCATATTCGTAGTGAAATTTTCAGTTAACACCACTTATTTATAAATTGTCACAATTTTTACAAAAATATAATTTTTAAGGATAAATTCATTAATTAAACCTAATTTAAATATTAGATTTTATTAATGAATTTCCTTGGTCATTACAACATACCCCCCTTAAGAATTTTCATCCTTGAAAACCAAAACAATTTGGGGTAGACTTTTCTCATTTCATCCTCTCATTCCCATGCTGCCTCTTCCACTTGCTGGTTGTGCTATGAAACTTTGACTAAAGGTATCTTCTTATTCCTTAATTCTGTTTCTTCTTATGCCAGAATTTGAACTAGTTTTTCTTCATAAGACAGATTCTCTTGTATGTCAATTTCCTCATGCTGCAGAACATGCGATGGATCAGGTACATACTTTTTTAACATGGACACATGAAATACGTTATGTACCAATGTCATTTCTGGGGGTAAAGCCAACTTATAAGCTACATTGCCTATTTTTTTTAGAATTTCAAACGGTCTAATATATCTTGGGCCGAGTTTTCCTTTCTTTCCAAACCGAATTACTCCTTTCATTGGCATTACCTTTAGGAAGACCAAATCACCCACTTGGAATTCTAGGAGTCTTCGTCGTCGACCTGCATAATTCTTCTGATGAGTAAAAGCAGTTTCCATCTATTGACAGATTAGTTTCACATCCTCCGTCGTCTTTTCCATGAAATTCGAAGTCAATAACGTCTTTTTTCCAGTTTCATATCAATGCAGTGGTGATCTGCATCTTTTCTCGTAGAGAGCTTCATATGGAGCCATTCCTATAGAGGTTTGATAATTGTTATTGTAAGCAAATTCGATCAACGGAAGCTTTTTATCCCATCCTCCTTTGAAATCTAACACACAGGCTCTCAGCATATCTTTCAGAGTTCGAATGGTTTTTTTCGATTGACCATCCGTTTGAGGGTGGAAGGTTGTACTGAGGGTCAGCTTCGTTCCCATCGCTTGGTGAACACTCCTCCAAAACTTGGAAGTGAACCAGCCATCCCTATCAAAAATGATGGACTTTGAAACTCCATGGTATCTAACTATCTGGGCAACGTACAGTTCAGCTAGTATTTCTACAAAACTACTGAGTTTAAGGGTAAGAAGTGTGCCAATTTGGTCAATCTATCCACAATTACCCATATAGCGTCATGTCCTTCTGTAGTCTTGGGTAGCCTAGTTACCAGATCCATAGTTATCTAGTCCCATTTTTATTCCAGAATTTTAATCTTTTGTAGTTCACCTATTGGTTGTTGATGTTCAGCTTTCACTTTTTGACACGTGAGATATTTGTTGACAAACCTCACAACATCATTCTTCATTCAATGCCACCAGTAATGCTCACCTTGATACATTTTAGTAGCTTCTAGATGAGCAGCATACAGTGCTTTATGAGCTTCCTCTAATATTTGCTTCTTTAATTCTTCATCGTTGGGAATGCATAATCTACCTTTATAACAGAGAATGCCACCTTCCAAGATGCTAAATTTCGCTTCTTTATTCTCAAGAACCTCATTCTTAGATTTCAGCAGCGATGGATATGCTTCTTGCCGCTCCTTTAAGTTCTCAAGATAATGAGTCGGAAAGACAAATTGGATAATCCTTCTATAATTAGCTCTATTCCCGCTTCTATCAAGTCTTTCTGAAGAGGTCTCGGTATATTGATTGCACCATTGCAAGTAAAGGTGTTGCTCTACGACTGACGGCATCAGCCACTCGTTTAGCCTTTCTCGGATGATATAAAATTTTGTAGTTGTAGTCCTTAACTAACTCAAGCCACCTTCGATGTCTCATGTTGACCTCCTTCTGCAGGAAGATATACTTCAAACTTTGATGATCCATATAAATCTCATATTTAGCTCCATACAGGTAGTGACGCCAAATCTTCAAAGCAAATATGATCGTCGCTAACTCTAAGTCATGCGTTGGGTAGTTTCTTTCATGATCCTTCAATTACCGAGATGCGTATGCAATCACTTTTCCATTTTGCATAAGTACGGCTCCTAATCCCCTTTTTGATGCATCACTATAGATCATAAAATTTCTTAGGTCCAGATCAGGTATTGTTAGTACTGGTACACTTGTGAGACGTCTTTTTAACTCTTGAAAGCTTTCTTCACATCTCTTAGTCCATTCGTACTTTGCTGCTTTCCGTGTAAGAGCTGTGAGCGGCGCTGCCAGTCTGGAGAATCCTTCTACAAAACATAGATAATAGCCCGTTAAACTGAGGAAACTCTTGATCTCGGTAACGCTTCGGTGTAGGCCATTTATTTACCGCTTCAACTTTGGAATGATCAACAGATACTCCATCTCGTGACACCACATGTCCTAAGAAATGAACTTTTTCTAACCAAAATTCACATTTTGTAAACTTGGTATACAACTGTTGTTTTCTCAGCAACTGTAGCGCAATCCTCAAGTGTCTCTCATGCTCATGTGGCGTTCTTAAATAGATGAGGATATCGTCGATGAAAACGATAACGAATTTATCGAGATAATCCTTGAAAATCTAATTCATAAGGTCCATAAAGACTGCTAGGGCAATGGTCAGTCCAAATGGCATAACGTAAAATTTGTAATGCCTATAACGCGTTTGGAATGCTGTCTTTGGCACGTCCTCTTCCTTGACTCAAAGTTGATGATATCCAGAGCGCAAGTCAATCTTTGAGAATACTGACGCTCCTTTCAATTGATCAAATAAGTCGTCAATCCTTGGAAGTGGATAATTGTTCTTAATTGTAACCTTGTTCAATTCTCGGTAATCAATGCACATTCGTAACGTTCCATCTTTCTTCTTAATGAATAAAACAGGCGCTCCCTAGAGGGAATGACTCGGCCGAATAAATCCTTTGTCCAATAATTCTTGTAATTGCACCTGAAGCTCTTTGAGTTCTCCCGGAGCCATACAATATGGTGCCTTAGATATTAGGGCTGTACCTGGAGTCAATTCAATCTCGAACGAAATCTCCCGTTCTGGTGGTAAGGCTAGTAACTCATCTGGAGATACGTCAATAAATTCTTTTACTATAGAGACCTTCTCTAGTCCTAACTGAGCCTCTTGTGGCTTGCTCACTAAGTTCACCAAATAACCCGTGCATCCACTTTCCAACATCTTCTTTGCTTTTAGCGTCAAAATTAGCGGCTTTGGGGCCTTAGGAATCTTTCTCGAATACATAAATTTTCACTTCCGAAGGGTCTGAATGTAACCTTATGATGTCGATAATTAATCTTGGCAGTGTACTTTCCCAAGAAATCCATTCCCAAGATAACGTCATAATCTTGTATATCAATTATTATTAAATCGATATACAATTCTCTTCCACAAATGGTAATGGGTACGTGACGTAGCCAATAATTAGAATCTATTACCTCCCCAAAGGGAAGTGTAGCTCCAAAATTTTGTTCTATCCTATCCCCTTCATTTCCTATTCGTTTAGCAAAATTAAGCAAGGCAAATGAATGCGTCGCTCCAAAATCAAACAAAACATAAGCATCAGTATTGGCAACAAAAAACTGACCTGCCACCACTGATGAAGTTCCCGCATCATCCTCTTTCTTCATGTAGGCATAAATTCATCCACTAGGTTTCGGAGCTTCCGAGTGTACTTGACTGACACAAAGGCCTTCAATTTGTGCTTGGACTGTGTGAAGCTGGGTTTTTTTATTATTCTAATTTTGGGGATTGGAGAAACAGTTTATGGCATAGTGTCCTTCTTTGCCACAGATATAACACTTATTGGTGCCAGCTTTACACTCTCTCGCATGTCTCTTCCCACATTGACTACAGAGAGGCTTGTTGTTTCCTCCATCACTGATCCTTTTTTCTAGGGTTGTCCTTTCTGATTCTTTGGATTAATCGCGTTCCATTTCCTCTTATTGTTGGTGTTACGGTTGCGTCTAGCTAGATGGCCTTGGGACTGCCCTTGACTCGAAACGCTTCCTTCTCCTTTCACTTGTACAGCTTGGCTCTGTTTAGCTAAAGTTTTCTCCTTCTTTTGAGCCTTAAAAATCCTTGCTCTCTCCTCCTTATCACGGGCAATTCTAAACTCAGCTCGGGTAGCATGTTCAATGCAATCCTCTACATCCTTAGGAGCTTGGCCTCCACTATCGACTATAAGGGCAATGTCAGTTTGGAACATCTGCATCAATCTTCTTATTCGTTCCCGATCCGTGGGCACTAATTCGGGACATAAACGTGCCAATTAGTTGAATCTCTTCACAGCATCTACCACAGACATATTACCTTGTTTAAAATTGTTGAATTCTTCTTTTTGGGCTGCCATTGTTTCCACATTGAAATAAGCCCTTCCAAATTCTTCCACGAAATCTGGCCAGGTCATTTCATCTACATTCCTTCTACGTTCTACCGACTCCCACCATCTCCTAGCATCCTTTGTGAGAGAAAATGAGGCACACAGAACTTTCTCACGGTCATTAAGCCCCATAATTTTCAAAACCCTTTCTATGCCAATAAGCCAATCATCGGCTTCTAGTGGGTCTGTAGATCCATCAAATTTCGGGGCCTTCATCCATCGAAATCTTTCATAAAATTCGATAGTAGATACTACCGGAGCAGTTGGAACAACTGGAGTAGCAAGTTCTGCTTGCTGAGGTGGTGCTACTAGGGGTGGAGAATCTACACGTATTTGTGGTACTGGATTCTGATTCTCTAATTGTTCTCTTAATTCTTGCATTTCTAACTCCTGAGCTCAGAGTTTCTGTTGTAATTCCATGATCAGGGCTATCAAGTCTGGGTTCATAGGTTCTTCGGGTGCATCGGCCATCGTTAATAAAATTGGTTTACAAGCCTATCATACAATTTCGTCGTTATGTCAATATATACTATTAACTTAATATTATTTTAAAAAAATTATGAAATAGCATAAATACATGCAAACATGAACAATGACATAACTCAATATCTCATTTCATACATTTTATTTCATTAACTTCTTTCCTTTTTCTTTTACATTCTTCATTCTTAAAACATTACATAAATGACTAACATGCATACTTGCTTTCCTTTCTTACATAAACTGTTCATATCATTTCCGGGAGTAGTTATCACTTTCGGCTACATATACCCTATTCTCGCGAAGAATACCACTTACCAGGTATACACACATATACAACGCACAAGGCCCAAAACTGTGCTAATCACACATCTATAAACATCTTAATACATACAGTTCATCATAAGTCCCTTTTCGTTCTAATCCGACTCCACTCCTAACATATCACTATGTTTGGAATCCTCCTCAGGGTCTTCCTCTTCCTCTTCAACCGAATCGGTAGACTCGTCGTCACTTGTAATTATAGGTTCGGGAGGCACTAGAAGGAGTTCAAGCTCTTCATCATCGTCATCATCATCAGCATCATCGTTGTCTTCATCATCCGCTTCCATGTCTACTGGGGGATCTTCTAAAGGCACGGCCACATTTTGCTCCACATGCAACACCTCCATAAGAAAATCATTGAGGCTGAGGAAATCCCTCGAATACTGCATTTGTTGTTAGACAGCATTGGGAAGATCTATCCAAATCAGGTCACAAATTTGCCGTAAAAGTATTTCTGGCGGAATCAATGGTACCATAGTATGGTGGAACCTTAAGATATAATGATCTACTAACTCTCCTACATACCTTCCCCATAAGGGTTCTACGCGTAAATACAACCTGCGATGCCAATTTGCCCAAAGCATTGGAATCACTTGGACTTGGACTTGCATATTATCAACAGGTGGAAACGGTGCGAATACTTTTGAGATCTGTGCTTTAAATCCTTCCCAGTTATGCTATCGCTCTTCTGGTCCGAACTCAATCCACCACTCCAATGCTGCCCCTGCCAGTCGCCCTAAGGCTAAGGGAACTTGCAAATGCTGTAGGGTATGGCAAGTCTCAAAAATTACTTCTATCTCATGAAACCATTCCATCAAAATCATCGGTCTTTGATTGCCATAATAGGCCAGAGGTATCGTCTCCCGGAAGGCAATACTCGCTCTCTGGTCCACCTCGATGTCATAGTTATTATGCGGCTCCGCCATCTACTACATTTATTTCAATTAATATAACAATACCATATAAAGTGAAGACCTAACATTCTTATACTTAAAATTAAACTATCTTACTTGAGCTATTGCAATTGAGTAGATGATAATGTGCAGTAGGGTGGCAGGATTTTCGCTCTAATACCAACTGTCACAACCCCCCTTTTCAGGTCGTGATAAACCTTTTCTTACGTACATATAGGAGAAAACTTAGGAATTTTTTTTTTCTTTTTTTCCATGCAGATATTAATACCTTTGTAAATCCAAATATAAGCATATATTTACTTAGCTTACTTGTTCTTACGATACTGGTTTTAGCAACTTTAAAAACACAAATATATACTTGTACTTACATAAATAACCGTTCTTATACAATACTGTTTTCTAAACCTTATATTTCAAAATAACATAAAATATGTACAGCGGAAACATAGCAACAGCGGATTCCATACCCAATCTGCACACCAGTCATCCCTCCGCCAGCTCATCAATAAAATTACTCTGACCTTCTCGTCGGAATACTTACAACATGAAATACTTAATGACCTTACGTCTAGTAAGTCCCATATAATCCACATGCACATTCAAATAAATACATGATCCGATTATGCTTTCTTATAAACCTTCTTTATCATTATCATTTCTTATCTTTAACTAGGGCCTAAGTGTTCGTACCATTGCGCACTTAGGTCTATGTAACACCGTGACCATGCTGTATCCTTAAACTCCTCTTGAGTTAGGAGTCAGTACGACACTTTTTTTAATTTCTAGTGATATAATTACCAGTCCATTTATCATGGTTATCATACCATGCATGAAGTGATAAACACATGTTATACGCAAAACGTAAATGCTCTTATATAATATTGTACACACAGGTACGTACTTTTATACTCTCAAGTATACATTAATATATACACTAAATACAGTATAATATACATAGGTATTTATTTAGTATACTCACAGGTATACACCAACATACTTATAGATACTCATATCATAGCATACACACAAGTGTACACCTTGATATACACACAGGTATTCATATGCACATACCACATTCTATACCTACAAATTCATACTATGGATGGTACTTGCTTGATTCGAATGTTGGGCAAATCAACCTCGATTTTCTCTCTCCTAAACTTCTAGGATCCTGTTGGTCAATTTCAAAAGCATTAGCCAAATTCACCATGCTTCAATACAAAGTGATCATTAATTAATAAATTGAGTTTCATAACTATATACAACTCTGAAAACCACTGGTTTTCTTATTTCTATCTAACTCTACCCTATCGTTTCTAATGAAGGGCGAAAATCTTTCTAATCATTCATTTTTCCCATTTAGGGACATTCTAGGACGATCTGGTTTACTCGGAAAAAAATGATGGTTTTGCCCTTAATGGACCTGCTAACTTTTTCGAGCTCGATTTCGTTATTCTAACTAACATAGTCATGTGCTAATTTTAAAATATTACCCTAGTGGGTCGGATCTCCTTATTTCATATCTACGCCCCATTTTAATAAAACTTTACAATTTAGTTCATAAACTGAAAATTTTGACAATTTTGCTCCTGGGGCTAAAATTTATCTCTTTAAACCAAAATTTCCTATTTTTTAAAAGGAACATTTTTACTCAAAGTACTATACCCTAAATCATTTTGCAAAATGATGTTTTTGCCCTTTAAATTTTTTTCAATTTTAACAAATTCTTGAAAAATTAAAATCTCAAAACGGTTGAGATTTTCGACGAACTGCCCACAACACCTAACAGTTTCATCGAGATCTAGAACTTTTTCAAAATTTTCACTATACAAGGGTGTTTTTGGGCAATTTCTATTTCTGCCGAGAAGAAACTTTTTCTTTCAATTTAGTCCTTAGGGCATTTTTGTGCAAATCTATTTTAAAACTGTAAATCTACCCCTGCAAAGGTAGTTCCAACCTTTGTTTGAATCATTTTCCATGCCTAACCATCATTTTTGAAAAACTAGCATTAAAATTACAAAAAATAACATTTTTTATGTAAACCACCATTTTTCAACATCCAACCCTTAATTTCACAACATCAACATACCAAACTTCATATTTCTAGGGGATTCAACCAAAAACTAGCTCAAGAACCCATATACTTTTGAAAAAAATAAAAATCAAACAAAAATTACAAAATTTTCAAAACTTTAAAAATCAAAACTTACCCCAGATAACACTTTTTGATTTCTAGCCTTCCAAGGCTTCTTTGAAACTCCTTCCTAGACACCATTTTCATGCAAAAATACCATGAGTTAATTTCTCCCTCAACCTATGAAAAATTCCTTGAAAACTTAAAAAAGTTAGATTTTTACCTTAAAATTTGTTGAAATTCCTTGAACTCAACTTGTTGAACTTACTTGGGGTTATTTTTGCAATGATTTGGGTTGAGAAAATTTTTGAGGAGCTCCAACAATGGCTGCCGTGGGAGTTGTGGAAGAAGAAAATGAGATTTTTTTTTTTGCAAAACATGCATTTAATGCTTCCTTATCCTCTTTGGTAACTTATCAAGTAACCCTTTGGGTTACCAAGTGTCTCAAGGTGATTGGGCCACTTTTCATGACATGATGGCCCAATAGAAATCCAATAGGTGTCCACTTTGTGGGGCTCAAAAATTTACATTGTGTAATTTTTTACTACACAGTATTTTTCTTACACTGTCGTAGTCAAATTAGTACAAATTCATATCTTTAGACTGTGTAAACTATTTTACTTACCTTTGGTTTACTTTTGGAGGCCAAACATAACATTTTTAATTTCTGAGTTTTTACTTAGCAATATACTTATACTGCGTTGGCCTCCTTTTTACACTGGGTTGGGTTTCGGTGGACTCTATGTCTTATTTGTATTTTAAGTACCCATTCATTTGTATCACAATTTTTACAATTAATTGTGATATAAAATTTATTTTATGGATATCATTTACAAATTTTTAAGTAATTAAACTCATAAAATCTGTATTAAAAATATCCAATATTGCATCACATTTACAGTAGAATTTTCAGTTAATGCCACTTATTTATAAATTGTCATGTTTTTTATAAAAATACAATTATTAAGAATAAATTTATTATTTAAATCTAATTTAAATATTAAATTTTATTAATAAATTTTTCTACTCATTACACTACAATCATGTAATTTCAAATTGGAAGCAATAGTGTTGCTTGTTTTACAACATAAATGATCATGTAATTAATTACGATCATATATATATGTCTATACATATTGTTTACGCCGCAAATTCCTTTACGTATATTATATATAATATGTAAATGAACTAACGAACCCATATACGAAGTTCAGATACAACAAAAACAAAACCAATAATTACTATTATACGGTAAGCGACTTGTATACGTAATTCACTCCATTTAGTTTCTTTTTTTTTTTTAAATACATTTATTTGAAAAGCATTTATATACAGGTGCAATAAATGCATTGAAACTGTTTATTTGACCATTGAAGTACAGGTGCAATAAATGCATTGAAACCTTTATTTGAATTCAAAGAGAAACATGCAATCCAATTGCAGTGCATAATAGATGCCGAGAATGTTTACAATAAATGCTCGGCACCGATTACTGCCGTTTGTTCTTTATTACTTTCTAGTCACGAAATTCTTACCGCACACACAGACATAATGAGCAAAAACAAAGTGCAGCGTATTAACAAAATTAAAAATATACTATGGAGGAAAATTATTAGTTTCAAAAAACTAATGCTCTTGATACCACATATAAAAATTTTAATATATGTAATTTTTAAAAATCTTAAAATTTAATGATTTTCATAGAATAAGATTTAGAGCATATCTTGATTCATGGCTTCAATTTACAAAGAACCATTTGAATAGAAAGTTTGTCAGAGAAAAAGAACACAGTTTTTCTCTCTAAACCTACAATTATTTCTTTTAATGTATTTTCTAATGGAGAGAAAGAATACAAATTGATTGGGTGGAAAAAGAACTAGGCTCTTATTTATAGACCCTCAATAGGTATCTTTCTATCAAAGCACACATCTCTTCATATATAGACATATCTTTTAATAAACATTGCAACCCCTCATAGCTAATAGAATTTTAACATTTAAATAATTATTAAACTAAATAAATAAATAAATAAATCTGATAAATTTTATAGACCTTCAATTAATTATATGGGCCATAATTATAACATCTGTGTACACACCTTAACACTTATTTCTCCATTTAAGGATCTTTAAGTTATGGGTTATGTCATTCATCGCCTAAAATTATCCAATAAAAGAAAGAAGAGAAAATTGTAATAAATAAGCCAGATTTGGAGACATTTGAGAGTAAATTATAGAGCTTTGGCACGTTTGTCCCTAAATTTTTCTCATTTTAGCAATGCGGTTTTTAAACCTTTTTTTGTGGCAATTAAGTCCTTAAACTTAACAAAATATGACAATTAAGTCTTAATTATAAACTTCTTTCAAAATTAAGATGGAGAACAATAATGTGAAATGCTGCACATGATTCATTTAGAATATCTACACACCTTATTCACTTCTAATAAGAGTCAAAGTATTCAATTCTATGCCAAAAAAAGAAGAAAAAACAAAAGAAATTATGTCATTATTAATGTTTTTTTTTTTCAATTTTATGGGCTACATGTATATTTTATCATTATAGTGCTCAAATTCTGCCTATTCCTTTCTAAATGAATCATGTGCATCTCAAGTGATTGCTTTCAATCTTAATTTTGATAAACATTTGTGATTAGGAACTTAATTACTACTCTTAGCTAGTTACCATGAAAGAAAAGTTTAAGGACCACATTACAAAAATAGAAAAGTTTAGGGCTGCCAAAAACCCTATTATATATTTAGGAAGAATATTAAGTAATAAACCAACTAAGCCTTTTAGGTATAACTAGATGAACTAATGACCCAAATTCCGTCAAATTACAAAATTCCCAATTTGCGAACGATGTTTCCACTAGGAGAATCTCTGCCAGAGGAGGACTATTATTGTAACTGAAAACGAAATCAAATGCCACCAGAAAAAATCACTAGCCAAAGTAGAAATTGTGGAGGAGATTGAGAAATCACAACAATGAGGAGATTGAGAAATCACAGCATTGTCGTTGCTAAAAAAAAAGGGCAAATCTCGCCACCGTCACGAAGCAACCTCCAGTGTCGTAGTGCCACATCAACTGCGACAATTGACATCGCAAGGCTTCTGCCCTTTTTGGTTCATTGGTTGAAATTTTGTGAGTTTGAATAATATTTCTGGTTTGAACAGAAAAATTCAAATTATATAGTTTAAACAGTAATTCAAACTAGTGTTTGGATGTGTTGTTAAAGTATTAATTTAAACAAGATATTCAATTTGAATTTGTGTCTGAAAAAGTACTAAAAAACTCTAGTTTGAAGCGAAAAAATTATTTAATTAAAGAATAAATAAGAAATATGTAAAAAAGTAGTTATTTAATTAAAAATAATATGAAATAATAGTGTTAAATTATAATATATAGGAATGAAATCACTCTTCAATATTTGTTGAAATGTTGAAATGGAAGAGGGTATGAACTTTTAAGTTGGACAGTTTAGTTCAGTTTAAACTGTCGGTTTAGTTCGAATTAAATGTTTTACCAAACACTAATTTAAACTGTAATGGTCGTTCAAACTGAGTCAAATTAAACTAAACCAGTCAAACACATAATGTTTGTCAATTGTCACACGAGTAGTAGGGTCGTCACAAAGGGCCACCATTTTTGAAAATTTAGGCAAACTGAAATTCAGATTTTAAAACTTTAACCTATTAATTTTTATACAGCATTTTTATTTGGTATACTTCCCACATTCTCCCAAAAAAAAAAAAAACCCTGGGCATTTTTCCTGTTCAGCTGTCATGGGCATCCATACTTACATGCACGACATACACTATTCAATGCAGATATAATAGAACCTTTATCTTTCTGTTTTGAGATGGTAGTTGTTCGGCATTTAGTTTAACGAGCCACAATCCAGCTTGTTCCCCCTTTTTCTCTTCTTTTGTTTTTTTGCTAGAATTAAAATACTAATTTAGGCTTGTCTTCACAATAATTTAAACTTTGTGGATAGAAGTAGTTTACTAATTAATGTTTCTGAATTCTATTCAAGTTCTTACT
Organism: Artocarpus hirsutus; assembly: GCA_946598075.1. Lineage (NCBI taxonomy): Eukaryota > Viridiplantae > Streptophyta > Magnoliopsida > Rosales > Moraceae > Artocarpus > Artocarpus hirsutus. Next base: position 29,275 of record CAMOHE010045154.1, on the reverse strand, counting down.
AGTGCTGATTTATAAGCATGTGTGCACCTAATTTGTTTAATTTTTGTTTAAAAATTTTACGATTTATTTGGGTACATAGTTCAAATTAAAAGTTTGAATTAAAAATATTATAGCAATTTAAATTTTATAGAAGAAAATACTGTAGCAAAGCACTCTTTACTTCAAAATGTTGTTCTCAAACACACTATTAATTTTTTTATTGATTGGTTATTTGAGAGAAATTTATTTCAGTTGAGCAATTAAGTAGATAAAAAAGTTATTTATGAAAATCACATTTGATATAAGAAAAATATATATTTTAAAGAATTGTGAGAAAATAATTTAGACAGAGACACATTTGAGATAAAAAGAAATACTTCAATGACATATATTTAAAATATAAAATTTTTAAGAGAAATGCTAAAAGACGGGTAAAAATGAAAAGAAAAATAAAATATTTAGCAAAGAAGAGCAAAAACAAATTTGAAAAGCAAAAAAAAAAAATGCTGAAAAGAAGGGAAAAATTAAAAGGAAAAAATATTTAGGGATGGAAAAAATTGAAGAGTGAAAAAAAAAAAAACTTACGTTTTGGTTGAAGGAGGATAATAACATTCTCTTTTCTATATATTATTATCGATTTTATGAAGTGTGGTTTTTTGGAGAATCTGTAATTTCCCATTTTCTAACAGATGCCTATCACCAAATAATTGAATCGGATTACTTTGATGGTTTGCTTCTTTCAACCAGTCTCTATTGGCCCTATTGGTGTCCTAAGAAGTGTGTTTATTTTACTCTGTCCACAAGATACTACCATAGAAAACTTGCCCTTGGAGAAAAGAACTCCGAGGCTAATCGAATTCCTTGTACTAAAGAAAATTGTAATAGACGTAGCTAACTCATAAAGAAAACCTAAAAAAAAAAGGAAAAGAAAAAGAAAAGAAAAAATAGTGTTCATGTTCAGAGAGAAAGAGGAGAATTTTATAATAGGGAATGAAAAAAAGTAGCTTATGGACAAAGTATTTTTAAACTATCAAATCAAATATAAATAATATAAATCAAATAAAATATGATAATTTAGCTGACTCTGACTTGATTCAATGGTTAAAAATTGATATAGTATTTTTGGTATCTTACTAAAGAACTTTCCTTAAGAAACAATACTTTTTATGGCCTCTTCTAAAAAAGTGACAACAGTCAACAAATGTCCATAGAGAGATAGATCACAACAACTTTAAAGAAAGGAAAACTAGAATAGGAGGGCTGAACTGGCTGTATTAAAAAGGGTAGGTCTTGGTTTATGGTCTATGTCCGTTACAGTTGACTTGTGATGCACCATACTACCAAACCGTACTTCAAATGCAACATAAAATCACGTGGCTTTTGGGAAATATGGAGAACAACTGACAACATATCTGTCTTGAGGACTAAACCTTTTTTTATAAGCAAAATTTTTAAAAAAGTCTCAAAAAATAAGACATGAAGAGCCTAGAAATTATAAAGAAAGACAAAAAGCAAAACAAAACTAAATTAAGAATAAAACAAAAATAAAAACACCTCCTCATTTTAAAACCCTTCCCACTAAGAGCTCTAAGTTGATAGCGTGATTTTTTTTTAATATACGCCATTTTACATAGAAAGAATGTCTTTCAAAATGTCTAACTAATAAATACACTTTATAAATAATTAGTGCATAAAATAAATAAATGTTATGTTTAGGACCGTATAAGGACCGGTCTTAATAGTAGGTTAAAGAATTCGAACTTTAAATTTTATATTAGAGGTCATTGGTGATTAATACGGTGCAGTATGATATGTCAACTAAAAGAAAATAAATACAACGATAGTTTTTTTAAATAGCATAATAGATGTGGATGATAAAGTGTTAATTCCCATTACAGGCCAACAAGGATGCTCTCTGTATCGAAAATTTATTAGCTGTCATGACTAATACACCGTACCAAATAGTTATTAGCACTAATAGTAATGGTGCCATTGATTCTTGAGTCTGCCCCCAACAAAACTAATTTAACAGTACATGTTAAGGTTAAATGCAAGTGTTTAAGAATCAAGTTGGAACTTCAACACTATAAAATATAAAAATTTTATATTATAGCATATAAAAGCTTTACACTGTAACATTTAAAACTTTAGTCTTAGAACTTGGTTTGCAAACACTTGAATAACCCCTTGACATGGTTATGAACGACAAACGAAAGGATGTTTTTGCAAGGAATTGAAAATTAGGGTTAAATTATAATTTTTCAAAAAATGATGGATTTAAAATGTGATTCTATATATAAAAATTTCATTTTGACCCTTAAATTTTTAAATTATTTCATTTAGGAACTTAGTTTTAAAAAATTACAATTTTGTCTCTCAATTTTAGAAGATAATATTTTAGCCTTTCATCTTTAAAATTGCATTTTTGCCCCTCAAATTTTAGAAAATTATAGTTTGGTTCATTTTTTTTCGCTTGCAAACCATTATAAAAAAAAAGGCCCTGTTGATTCTCCCCTCCAGGTGTTTGGTCTAGAATGCGGCCGAAGTCGAGTAGGTCGAGATCAAGGCCTATATTTTATTTTATTAAAGCTTATTACGTAATATAATATGATGGTAAACAAAAATAGTATAACATAATTCAATAATTTAACAGGATACTCAAACATTGTATTGTAAAATTCTATAATAATACAATGATAAACAAAAATAGTGTAATGTAATTTAGTGATTTAACAGGATATATTTTAAACATTGTCTTATTATATTATATAAAAATCATACAATACAATCCAATATTATACAATATAAAACTGTGCCCTTATGAGCTCAATATTATTAAAGGAATCGTGATAATGAGAGCAGGATTGACATTTAAGGCTTGTTTGATTTCAATTGGCACTGAGAAATATTTTGATTTGAATAACAATATTATGACAATATGTATTCTACTAAAATTTAAAACAAATATATTATGACGTATTCATTTGCTTTTTATTGTGTGAAATAAAGCTTATATAATTAATATATATATGACTGCTAATACCAAAGTGAAAATTGTCTAATGAATTTCTTCTTTTCCACCCTCCCAACATCAGACACACTCCTAAATCCATTGCCACCCTTAAAACCAGTAATCTTTGATAAAATTCCACCAACAAAATTACCATTACCTCCTTCTTTCTCGTCTTTATACTCATCTTCTTCTTCATCTTTCCCTTGAAGAAAAGAGCCTGTCTCTTGGATTGAAGGGCAATCCCAAAAGTACTGCAATCCATCAACATTTTTATTGTTTGAAGAGAACATACCACCTTTCTCGTCATCTCTTATTCCACCTTGTGAATAACTCTCCACAACTTCTTTGGTAGTTCTTAGAAATTGTGGAATTTTTTCTATGTCATTGTTCATGTCACTAGTAGAAAACGAGCCAAACGATGAATTTCGCGACGATTCAGAGGCCGAGGAAGAGGAAGGCGACGACAAGGATAAAGGCGAAACCGGTACTGTTGAACTTCCAAATCCTTGGATTTCTCTTGTCACTTTAAGTGCTCTCAAACGTGCTTCTCTCAATACTTTCTTTTCTCCTCCTATAAGTTTGAGTATCTCTTCTGATTTCCTTTGCATGTTATGACCCCAGTTGAACCTAACATGCCAATAGGGAAAAAAAAAAAAAAAAATCAGTTGGGGACACTATGAAAAAATATAATAGGCAAGTTTTAATTAAACAATTGGCACATTGTTCACATTGTCATAAATTTCATTTTTTAGCGAAAGCATTAGAACTCTATTTTTCATTAAATAAAATAAGGGTGCAACTGAATTTTTTTAAAAAAAATAGGTATGAAAATCTAAATTTCAGAATTTAAATTGAAACACATGTTCTTAATTAATAGCTCCCGCACTAGACAAAATGTACATGAAATTCATTCATTTTTTATGTTTTTTGTTTCGTTAAAATCTATACACACACACACATAAGTATAAGCATTTTTTTTAAACAAAGTATGAGTATTGTTAAGAAATATACCCTTTGTCATCTATATAGTGAAATGTTCCAAGCTCGTGGATGACATCAGTATCACACACAAATTCTTCAGCAAAATCTTCAGGACCATGTGTTAGTAAGAACTCAAGAAGTATAAGCGACTTGTACGATTGCCTCCATTCCTTCCAGTCAACACAATATAACCTGCATTTGGTGTTAGAAATTACTTCAATTATCACGTACAAGATACGCAAGTGTCAATATATAACTATACACACATAGACACACACATATATATAGAATTATAGTTATACAATAATATATGTAGGTTAATTACATAATTATATCTCTTAGGTTTAAGTACTATTTCTCAATTTATCTCTCTATTTTTAGAAACTATAAAAGTATCCTTTGTATTTAAAAAACTTATTTCGATTTCATTCCTATAAATATAAAAAATAAGGTAAAACAACATAATTTTCTTTAAACAGTTATAAAAAATATCTTATAGATTTAAAAATATAAAAAATGCTTAAATAGAGTATTAAATTTCAAAAAGATATTAAATTTTATGGCTTTTTAAATGTTAAGATATTTTTAAAAAAAAATTCAAGAAGAAAAATATATTTTAAAAATAAATTTGTTCTAATATATTTGTTTTATCTCCATTTTTTTTTTTAGTTTTTCAAATTCAAAAAATAATTTTGTAGTTTCTTAAAACAGAAGAATAAATTAAGAAATAATTAAAACTATCATGTATAATCATATAATTAAACCTACACACATATATATATATATATATATATATATGCAAGTTTCAAGTTAGGGCGGGATTTTTTTCCTTTTTTTTTCCCTTTGTAATGTCTCTTTTATTTTTATTAATAATATAGCAAGAGATCATTTTGATATAAGAAAAGGTTATGTCACGTATTTAATTATCTGTTCTTATCATCCATAAGTGTGTGTGTTACACACACACACACACATATATATATATAACTATAGTTAAAGTATTAGTATCTTAATTCTAGTCAAATTTAAAGTATAAAATGAACATCATCACCTCCTGTGGAGAACATCAACAACTCTCCAATAATCATCAACCAAATAGGATGCCTCAGCAATTTTAGTCATGGTTCTGGCATCAGGGCTACACTGGTCACCATTTGTTGCTTCCTCAGCCAACCTTTGTTTTGCAATATAAAAAGTACGTAGTCACAATATTGAACATGTAAAATTATCACAAACATATCTATAAAAAAAATAGCATAAATAGAGAGAATTGTAGGAAGGATAAATGATTTCTTCGGTCCTAATTCATACATGCATATATGCGTGTGTATCTTTGGCGATGCTCGTTTCCTTGATTCCAGTTATCATTTCTCATTATTTATTAAAAAAAATACATCTTCAGCAAAAAAAAAAAAAAGAAAAAGTTAGGCATATCATCATGGTTATTAGTACTAGTGCTATTATTATTATTATTATTATTATTATTATTATTTTCTGTTGAAAAGCATGTTATTAATTAAGAAAATCTTGAACTCCTCATTCAAAATTTAAGCGAAGTGAAATTGGAGCGGCAGTAATTTTTTAGTCATATAAAATGTTCTCTCTCTGAATCTCAATGATATCTCTACAAGTGGTTAACCCGAAATATTATAAATCTTGTGTCTAATTTTCACATTCAAACTGTATTAAAAAAAAATGGGTCTTCCTTCAGATCATTCTGAACTATAAGAGAAAAGACTTACAGTTCCGCTTCTGTAACATCAGTTAAGGCAAGCATAGCACTTTTGTATTTGTCTTGAATAAAAGAAGACGCCTGCTTCTTAATATGGTCCATCAATAAACTTCCCATAACTCCAAAAAAAAAAAAAAAAACCTTTGTGAATTTAGAAAAGCACAATAATATTGCTCTAGTTTTCTTGCAAAAGAGCTAGTTAAGGAGCCTTCAAATCCCAGTTCCTCAAACTCTAAAGAAGCTAATATGTATTGAAAATTAAGCAATGAAAGCGCCTTTTAAAATACTTGGGGGAAAGTAGGGGAGAAAAAAATAACAACTTTATCTTCTACGGATAGGAATAATTGTAGCAGAAATAGTGAAGGAGCTATAGTTGATTGAGAAATATGACACGCGGAAGAACAAGAAAAAATTAAGGACGGGTATGACTAATATTAGACTTTGACCAAATTAGTGGGAATCCATAAATTTACTCGCCATCTCTTTAAAACTTGTCGTGACTTGAGGTCGCCTCTACTGAGTTTTTTTGTTTTTTAAAATGACTTTTAAAAATTTATGATTTTTTAATTTATCTATATTGAAATATATATCATTTTTGCATATACGCCTCGCTAAATTGTACACATTTTTATTTTATCGTATGCTTCAAAAAAATAGATTTTGTGTATGTCCCCACTGAAGTAGAAGTCTAGTTTTGCCATTGTTTAAAAACACCTTTTAAAAAAGAAAATAGATTGGAAAAGAAACTTAAATTTTTATAAGAGATAACACTATATTAAAAAAAAAAAAATTGAACTGATGCAATTATATGTTATTTAGTTAGACTGACCTATCTATAGAAACTTGGATATATATGCACAACTTTGTTAATCATGCCTATTTATCTTATATATCATGCATTTATATATGGTACTATTGAGCATTTGGTGTTTAATTGCTAGCTTCTTCAAAAAAAATACTAGCAAAAAACCAATGTTAACATTAATATTAATTTGCGGTTCTCAAATAATGTTACACTTTAGTCCTTCCACCGCGTCAAATATTATAAAGTTTCCGACTATACTTATGCGTGTACGCGGGCTAGCAGTCCAACTTAAGGACCAAGGGGAAAAAATCTTCTAATTAAACTAAATTAGTGGAACTTTATTAGGAAAACAGGCAAGTGAGTGTAAAATGAAGCAAGGTTATTTATCCCCATTACCTGCCCCTGAGCATTAAATTATTTTCACCGACCTTAGGATTAGTTGTACATTTCCCTTCCTATTATTATTAACCATCTCATTTAAAATATGAAGGGGATATTCCTTCTTTTATTAAAAAATGCTTTAAAAATGTTAGAAATAAAAATTTATACGAAATCAATTTGAGAAGAAGACAAACGGATACATATTATATAATCCAGACTATAATAATGCAAATATATACTTTAAAAAAACAGTATATATATACATATCCGTGCGTGTAAGTGTCCATTTCTCTTTTTTTCTGAATTAAAAATAAATAAATTGTAGAGGGTTTTATCGAAGTTGGGAGGGTGAGTAAGCACTACAAGAAAAACTACATTTAATGATATATTATTTACGACATTGGTTTTTGAATGTCGTTGAAAAATACATACAATGATATCTCCAACAAACATGTCATTAATAACATTTGAAACAATAATTAATGACATTATATAGATATCGTATTAAAGGTATCCTTTTAACGACAATAGTTTAGTATCGTTAAATTATTTAACGACAAGTAAGAGATGTCGTTAAAGTCTTAGAGATTTTACGATACCCCTTATAGACGATATTGGTCAAGATGTCATCTATAAGGGGTGTCATAGAATCTCTAAGGTTTTGACGATATCTCCTACTTGTCGTTAAATAATTTAACGACACTAAACTATTGTCGCTTTAATACAGTATCTATATAAATGTCGTTAATTATAGTTTTAAATATCATTAATGATATCTTTATTGAAAATGTCATTGTATGTACTTTTTAACGACATTCAAAACTACATGTCGTAAATAATATGTCGTTAAACGTAGTTTTTCTTGTAGTAGAGGGCCTAATATTAGACTAAAAAGCATAGTCGATTGACAACGGGTGAATATTTTTATGTTATTTTATTGTTAGCCTCATGAGATAGACGAGCTTAGGTATGCCAAAAGATAGTTTTCGGTGCTCTTGCTTTTTTAGGATAAAAAAGATAGAGAAAATGCTTTGAGCCAATGTTCTAGTAACACGATGCTACGCCGCAAAAATATCTAACGTGGCGATGCGATACTCCCATGAAAAGCTTAAATCAAGAAAGGTAAAATACATAAAATAAGCATGCTTAAACAGGGTGTTTTATATGGAAAATTCTTTTCAATTAACATATGTGGATCACAAACAAACTTCCATATATTATATCATATACTATTTTAACCTAATTAGGGACATGTTTTTTTTAGAAAAATAATTAGAGATAACAATGGCAAAATCCGTTCTCTGCAGCGTCCCCATAAATAACTTAAAAAAGAGTTAAAAAAGTACCTAAAATATTCTAAAATTTCCATTAAATACCAAAGCAGTGTCTAGTCCATTATTACCTCTCATTTCATGCATTAATTAGCAATTAACGGAACAAAGAATTTATTAAAAAATAATTATTCTCCATTTTTTAGTCTTTAATAAAAGTTCTTAGACCACTAATAGAACGCAAGCAAAGGGGAGATACTTAAAATGACAAGATCTCTTTGGAAATTTAGGACAAAAAAGGATAAATGAGATATTATTCATATAACAAAAAAACAAGATACAAATACTTTTCGGAAAAAAAAAACAACAACAACAACAACAAAAGCCAAAAAAAAAAAAAAAGAGTTGAATACACTCTTTTACAATTTGAACCAAACAACATCTCTAAAGAAAACAAAAACAAAAGGAAACGAAACCCCGAATCTGAATTTGCATGAGAAACACAAAGTCACTCATGCATTATTAGGGCTTCACAATTTCAAGGTCAAATCCAGCTTGTCTTCTTCAGTTTCCGCTTCTAGGTCCACAAGCCCTACCACTTTCGGAATAGGGCGCTCCAACTGCTTTATCAACGGCTTGGTGGCGTCATCAACCAGAGTCTCCTCTACCGCAGATTGTTGCGCTTCGTTCACCGGTTTACCTCCGTCACTCGCCAGAGGAGAAACTTGTGGCTTCGCGTTCGGCGACGGAGAAATGAAATTGAAGATTTGAGTAGTTGATCCCTTGCCGCCAACAAGCGAAAGAGAAATATTGGTTGGCGGCGGCCGCACGGCCACGGGGGGTTGCACCACCGGTCCAGGAAAAAACAGCTGCGGCGGCATAGGAAAGCCGGGCCGGAAATTAGGGTTACAAACAAAGGGGTTGTTAGGAGGGCGAGGAGCAATGTTGAGCAAGTTTGGTGGTTGGTTGGGTTGGTTTTGCATTGGTTTTGGTTTTGAGGCCATTTCTTCTTGCGCCAAATGAGTCTCTATGTGGGCTATCAGGGCATGCGTGTTCAACATCACACGGCCACACAAACGACAAGTCAGTTGCTTACGACAATAAGGTGAAGGTCGTTGCTGAGCATGGTTTTGTCCTTGGCTCAAATTTCGATCAATCCCCACCATTGTTGTTGATAAGAGCACAAGAAAAAAAAAAGGGTTTAGGGTTTAAGGTTTTTGAGATTTGGGATTAATGAAAGGAGTTTTCAAGAAGAAAGTGATGGATTGAGGTTGAGAGAAGGGTGAAATTTATAGGTGAAAAGTTTGTTTTCTCATTTTTAGAAATTTTGCAATGTAAAGCTTTGCATGGAAACTTATTTATGGTTGCCATGAAGGTTTTGAGTGACACATAAAAAGTTCGTGGCATTGTTCTAGAAAAGATTTGACTGAATTAATGCAAACTCAACTTTTTTAGACATTAAAAAAATTTAGCGTTGAGACTCAATTATAGATGGAAGGTTTTTTTGATGGTTATGGAAGGTTAGTAATATTAAAATTAATGAATATTTGGATTTTATGTTAGTGTTTTTTATTGAGAGAAAATCTATGCACTGGCTTGCTAGAGAATTAAATTATGACCACACCATGAGAAATTATTCATAGTAATTATGGTATTTCCTAAAATAAAATATGATATAATCTGTGGGCGGGAATGTACCTATCTGTTAATTGTATACTTGCAACATAGCCAATCAGGATTGGATTCCCTTTGTTGTTCAATTTCTCTTTTGGTAAGATATTCATCTTTTGTTAAATAAGAATGTATCATCTTTTAGGAATATTTCTAAGTAATTTTCCTTATATTATGTTTCTGGAATGGTCGATGTGATTTTACATCGAGCTGTTTACCAATAATATCAAGCTGCACTTGCCTATTATATCTGCAAATTTTACTCTCATTTCAAGGAAACAAAATGTATGAGAACTTATCTTCAGGGCAACATCATGATATATAACAATAATTCCTCAAATGAATCTGCATCATATTTACTTCCTAATTGGCATGTGTATTTTTTTTTTCTTCTCGTAGAAAACATCAATTCATTCTTTAAAAAAAAAAAAATTCCTCGAGTGCAGAGCTCAATACATTTAAAACTACTTACGAGCCTACTAAACATCAATTGAGCTAATCTCAACCGGCAGTTCGTCGGAAAGAAACGTTTCTTTCAGGAGTGATGAAGTCTTACATATAGAGTTACTCTTTTTATTTCAAAACGGCACATTTAGGAGGAGGAACACTTTGAATAGGCAATTCGCAAATAAGAAAACAACCCACTTTTATTTAATGACCAGTTAATAATTTTTCATTACTCTTTTGTGATAATAGTTAGCAAGATGTGGCTTTTGTTAGCAATATATTGCATGTACTATTAACAGAATTGCAAACAATATATTATATGGATAAAATGAACCGGTTACAATTGTAAAATTGAAAAAAAATAAAAATATGTATAAAAAAACTTTCAACTTCAACCGAATCAAAATGAAAATTAAACAAATGAATGGTCGAGGTACGTGAAGCTCATGCTTTCTTTAAAACATATTCGTCTCCTCTAGTTGTGCACGAGGTTTTGACGGACGTCTGTCTCCCAGGATACAACCACTACCAACGGAATCTTAAGCACTATCGGATATCGTTTTCGACGAACTTGAAACAATGTTTTCTTCTATTACCAAAAACGACTACAACAAAACTAGGTAGAACTTGAAAAACAAAGAAAAACTCTATGACTTGGTGAGTGCAAATTTTATGTAACTATATATTTTTTCAAACATGTGGAGGAGAGTTCTATATATAGGCTCAAGAGAATAGACGTTACAATCCAGGATTTATGTGCATAATGACATCGATTGCAACCCTCCATTTTTCATGATAATGGTGCTCATAATAATCTCCCATTAAACCATCGGTTGTAACCTTCCATTTTTCATTATTATGAAGCTCATAGTCTCCTATCAACCATGCATTTGGGTCTTACAATATGAGGTTTATGACCTTCATTAATCTCTACTAATGAGCATCAATTTCTCATTCACCCAATTGTCATTTTCCAACAGCTTTCACTATTGGTTTGTTCTTTCGTAACATAACTTACGTCAAGGGGAACATTGGCATCTGGCAGTCCATTAGTAAGAAAATACCACCGCTTTAAGCAATGACTTGTTAATAGTTGTCATAATTAATAACAATTAGCATTTAGCGCCGTTTTTAACAACAATTTATGTAAGGAGGAACACTTGAATTTGGTAGTTAATTAATCAAAAAATATAACTGGTTACTTACTCCAAGATTGTGCAGACTAGAGATGTCTATGAAATCTCTCAATCCGTTCAATTTGTTCGATCCAATCTAATCAAACAGATGAGACTGATAATTATTTTGTTGTTGGGAATGGTATTAAAGATGCGTTGATGATGCAGTGGTAGTTCTTAACGTCTTTTCCAAGTCGCCGGTGGGGATTGATTTCCTTCGTTGTTCGAGTACCGTGCCCTTCGTGAAGAGCTCTCAATTTTGCACTACAAAATTGTTGGAAGGCCGGACTTGCTGAATCTGATATATGCAAAGTGGTTGCTGATGGAAGGCTAGAAATCCTTGAGCCTCATTGGTTCCTTAGTTGCTAATATTCGTGATTTGCTTGACCTACTAGATTGCGTTCGTATTTTTGGATCCTGTCGTCTGAATATGGTTACCTACTATTTTGCTACTTTTGGACTTGAATTCTCTGTAAGACAATTTTCGGATTTTATTTCCAAAAACAAAAAGAAAAAGAAAAATTGTACAACATGCTAGATTTGTTAAACATTTGAGGTAAATATTAATTTTAAAATCTAAAAATAAATGTCATATTTTAAAATTGATCTCTTGTTTGGCAAGTTCGGTCCTAACTATAATCTCGATTATAAACAGTATAAAACTCTCACATGTTACGATAAAAATAATTATAACTAATGGTTCTAACCACCCTGCCAAACTCCTTATAAAATACAAACATTCCAATTTTATCCATCTTTTTCTTTAATCTGACCAAAAAAAAAAAAAACTCTTCTGTCAACTTCGATCACTGCAGACCACCGCCACCATCGCTGTGTCCATCAACACCAACTAATCCATCATGATCAGATGTTGGTAATCTAAAAAACCCCACTAATGGTGAACTCCGACAACTCTTGCTTAGGGAGATCGACATGGGGCTCCTTTGTGGTTCACACGACTCTATCGAGGGCGCTGCTGGCACTTCCATGACCTCTTATGATGGCGAAGATTGGTCAATGCTCTTCTCCCACAACAAAATTGACGAGACAACTCCTCTTGCGATAGATCTGGTGTGACAGATCCTCCCATGATAGATCCGATACGATAGCACCGGTCTCATCCCTGCAATGTTGTTGCCGTCATCGGCCACGCATCGTCGTTTTTCTCCTATGATAGATCTAGCACTCTTCTCCCATGACAACTCCGAATCAACCCTGCAATATTGTCACCAATGTCGGCCTCACGCTTGTCTCTCTTCCCCCTCAACAGCTCTGGTGCCACAATCTTCTCTGAGGGACCTTTTTTCCAACGTGACCATCTTTTCCGCCAACAGGAAATGAGATATAAAAGAAGAGAAAAAGGAAGATAGGAGAAAGAAAATGCATAAGTTGCATAACGGAGAGAAATGAGGTAGAATTCAAAATTTGAATTTTTTTCAGAGTAGATATTTAAATAATTGACATTTATTTTAATTATTTTCAAATATAATATTTGCTATCAATTATTTTAATAATCTTCACATTTCCCTCATTCTCTCTAAAAAAAATAACTTACTTTATAAAATGGACCGATTAGTAATTGTAATTACTTTTTTGTGATTTAATTTGCATGTTATACCAAAATTTTGTCCAACACTAATTCAACGTTTTTACACAAACAATTATGACTAAATGAACAAGTTAGCTAAGAAAATTAGATAAATCACTTGAAGAACACAAATAAAAAATGGTAATAACAAGGTGAATAAATTTCAAGATAACTTTATTCTAGATTTTTTTTTCTCTCAAATTTAAGAAATTTATAGTATAAAGAAAGTAAAGAAGTTTAACTTACCAATAAATTCGAGCATTATTTCTCTCTTATTAATATATCCTTCACCTCAATTATAATTATAATGCACCATTCCCCTCTTGAGTGTTATAATTAATAATACAGTTATCACGCTTTAATCATAGAACATTCAATGCATTTGCTGTCAACTTTTGGGTGTTATAATTAGTAGTACAATTATCAGGCTTTAAATCGTAGAACATTTAATGCACTTCTGTCAACCATTTGCTTGCTTGATGACTCTTGGCAACCTTTAATCTTCCAACTCTTATCTGAGTATATGTTTGGGTGCTCGGGTTACTACCAGAGCACATGCTAAAGAACCAAGCACGTGTTAGGGATCTAAGTGCATGCTTGACTGCCTAAGTCGCTACCAAAGCACGTGCTAGGGACCTGAGTGTATAATAGGGTGGATTTGTAACTGCATGTAATTGCTTCGCCCAACAATTAGCACCCATCTCTTATAGTAACTTCTAATGCATCAAATTTTATTGGCTAAACAATGTGGTTTTCATTAGACTGCTCTTCTAACACTTGATAAGTGCTTTATTTAATACAATTTTTTAATCAAGTTTCTCATTTTTTTTGCTTTATTCTTGTATAATTTCTGTTTTTATGTGATTTTATGTTTTGTAGATGTTTAAAGGTGTCAGAACAAAAAGCATGTAAAAATGAGAATTTAAAAGCTCCAAAAGACACATTTTTGTACTTAGAGGTTCATCGGACGTTGCAGCTCAAGTTTCAGGCACCATAACCTTCAAAACGACAATTCAAGCCTTTAGACCCAAGAGCAGGGCACTACAATTCCCATGAGGATTTCAGGATGGCGTCGTGGTGCAAAGCATAACACTTCGCCCAATGTTTTCGTAGCGCTGCAATGCTATCTTTTCAGCACAGCGGTGTTGTGTCGTAAGAAAGACCTAATTTATCCTCCAAATTAAGTCCAAACTTTCCTCTTTTGACCCCAACTTGAAAACCCTATATATACATGACTTAAAGGCACTTTTTTATCAGTTTTTTATCATATTTTTTGCCACTTTTTGGAGAGAAAAGAGAGATATAAGAGGAAAAATTCATTGAACCCCAAGAAGATTCATTTGCATGGAGATTTCATCAAGATCATCAGTGAGTTTTTATTTTCTTCTTCTTTCTCTTTAACTCCATATGTTTTTCATTTATTTTTCGTTGTTTAATTTTACAATAATGCTAGGCTAAATTTTTCGTTGGTTAAGAATGATTTTAAAACCCTAGACTTGATTATGTGATTGATATATTCAAAATTATTTCTAATTTTCCTAATCAAAATTGTTTATATTTTTCTATTTTTATTGCTTATGATTATTTTCTTATTTTGTTTAGGGTGACCAACTAAATAGGACTCAAATTTAATCTATTATGAAATTAGGTATTCTTAATCTATAATTGTCTTGATTTTCTAATTATTAGTAGCAAACTGTTCGACAAATGCGAAAAGCTTTTGTTGATTGCGATAAGAAACGTAACCTACGTTGACCAATCCGAGCTTGTGTGTTTATTATCTAGATCAACCTATCTTTTTTAACATAATGCTTCCATTAAATTGAATATAAATAGGTTATTCTAAGTTATTTGAGGGAAAGGAATTAAATGAAGGGCCTATTTTGTTTAACGATACACTTAGGAAAGTTGGGATAGCAGCGGTTTGTTATCTACGGTAGGTAATTTCGATAGGTAATTGAGAATATTTCTATGATCAATTGCATAATTGTTGTCTAGTGGTGGCAAGTGATCTCTTAACTGATTTACTCATTATTGTTCACAACCTCGTGCAATTAATTTGGTTTTTTTTTCTTTGCTTTTAGTAATTTAAGTTAATAATTAAAAAACCCCTCTTTTGTTTTATGTTGAAAATTTATAACTTGTTAATTAAACTCAATCTTTTGTGGGAATGACTCTTACTCACCACTACACTTGAATAGGACTACACTTAAAGTAAGATTTATTGGGTGTTTGGCAGTGGTGGGAACCACTCAGTTCACCACTACACTTTAATTTGGTGCTTTTCCTCAAAGGCCAATCAACACTTGTATAAAGAGGAACACTTTGGTTTTGGCAGTGCATAAACAATTAAGCATCACTCGCTTTCATGCAATGAACAATTAATAATTGTCATTGCTCTTATGTGATTATTCTCGGCAACGATAATTAGACTTAGAATCAGTGTCGATGAAACATAACACGTCTAATTTTTTTTTGGTCAAATATGTAGACCATATGAATATATCTAGTTAAGAACATATCGAAGTTTTTTTTCCTCTAAACATACCTCGTTATTTGTCAAATAAACTGGTTACTTCTGCATTATTTAAGTAAATTAGTTGGTAACCATTTTTTTTATCTTTATTTTGTCTTCAATCACTTTTTCTTTCTTTGATTCATACCTTTTTTTTTAGTTAAAAATGCCAAAATATCCTTAAATAACACATGTTTTGCTTCCCTCACTTAAAATACTTTGTGATCAATTATGTCTTTGTATTATTTAAATGTAAAATGTGTCAAAAATTTTCATAGAAGTGATAAAATTAAATAACATTACCACAGAAGTGGTATTTCCCAAATTGACATGCATTATTTCCTAACAAAACTTTAAGGGAAGTATAAAAAGGCTCCTAAGACACGAATTTGAGATTCTATGTCTAATTTTTATGGGCTGTTTAAAAACTTAGTTCCAACCATAATTTCAACCAATAAATAATATAAAGCTCTTACATGCTAAAACACTTAAAGCTAAAACTTTAGTTGTAACAATAGTTGTAAACCACCTATCAATCTCACATATTAGTTCTTGATATATCATCATGTAAAAAGAAATAAGAAAAGGGGTTGATGTGCTTTAATTTAAGAAAAAAAGAATCCATATTCTCCTCTTCTTGAAAGGTGCAATAATATATTTTTCTCTTTTGAAAATAAAAAATTTTCTTCCATATGATGAAATTTAATTAGAAAAAGGTGAGAAAATATGAGAGAAAATTTGAGGAACCGAAGTAAAACGCTTTCTTACGAAACAACCAAAGTGTCATGCTGCAAAGCCAAGAGAACAATACAACAAAAAACAAAGTCAATGAATGGTAAGAGTGACCAAACAGTTGATAAAGAAGTAGTTCGGAGCTTCGCGATCCTAAGACTTAATGGAGAGGCAGGGGCTCCAAAGGGCTACATGGGCTCTCCAAATTTGGAGGGCTATCTTTGAAGATAGCGCTCGAGTCGCCTCCTCAACGATTTCAGGTATACCTGAAAACTACTTATAGATTTGAAGGTTCATCAATGGTGATGAAGGTTTAATGATTTTCTGGATTTTTGAGAGGCCTTTACGGTGGTTTTAAAGAATGATCTTGAGGGATTTTGAGAGAGTGAGCTGTCAGAGTGATCTCTTGTGAGAGCTTGATGGTAGCTTGGCTATGTTGAGATAGAAGAAGACGGTTGTTTTGGAGGGTGAGCTTATGTGCTCTAGAGGGCGACTACATCATTCTCTTTCTTCTTATGGCTTCATGTTTCACATGTATTCAAGGTGGGCAACTCAAGTATGGGCAACTCAAGTAAACTAAAAATGGTGTGGAATGCAGACCAAGTGACACATTTTCAGTTGATTTGGAGTCTTTCCACGGTTTGAGAGGTTTAAGGACTAGTTTGAGTCCAGAGCTAGAGTGCGTTGTTGGACTAGCTTCCCACCACCCATCCGTCCTTTAGCCTATTAATTCAAAACCCTTTTGTGAGATTAAAACCAAATTCAGACAAAGGTGAATGGGTCCATTTGACAATCACAGTCTACCAACTATGGCCCACATGAGTTTTCCCATAGTGACTTTAGAACGAGCCCACTCACAACATGAGACAACATGCTGGGCTTAGACCCTAGAAGGGTTGTGAACAAAATCGGGTACCAACAATAGATAGAGTGCTAGGCTTGCGCAGATCTGTTATTTCTGTTTGACTTTTCAAATCTCGAAAAATCCCTCAGACTATAATCATCGTCTCTATATAGCCCACTAAACGTGATAATAACCTATACGCCAGACAGCCCCTTGAGTGTACTTTCAATTCATCATACATGCCCCAGGATTTTTTTTTTTTTTTTTTTATTTCTTTCTTAATGATCACGAAATCCATAATCATGACTGTTGAAATGGCTTAGGTCGTTTCATAAAGGAAAAAGGAAAGTTAAATAAATACATATTACATATATACATATAAAGAGGAAGAAAACAATGTCCACCAGCCTTAAAAGGGGGGCTGAATCCATCCAAAGTAGCTGTTTACTTGAGATCAGGTGCCACGCACTAAGGAGACAACAATGGTTGAGAAACCAATGACAGTAAAATTACTAATGCAAACTTTTGTTACCTTCATGACACGAGGGCCAAAAGCTAACAATTAGCTTGAGATCTACAAGAACAATCTCATTGATCATACTTGGAGTAGACTTCTCTTTATCCAAAAAAGGCAAAAAGAAAAAAAAAAAAAAAAAAAAAAAAAAAAAAAAAAGGTAATAACAGAGGTACTCATTACAGCTACTAGTGTTGCCTCAAAGATATAAACATCTTCCCTTTAAGTGAGATGATAATTTCTTCTTTCTTGGATGCTACGTGGCAAGAGTCGCTGAAAGGGATAAAAGAGTTTTGTCTTGAGAAGAAACTTCATTGAATTTTTCAACCGTGAATGGAACCCAACAAAGGATACACATAGACTTTGAGAGTAACTCACATGAAACCATTATGGTGTCGCGCATTTTTAGATTGCTACAAAAGAAATGTTGCGACCTTGGCACAAGCACTTTGCGACTTACCAGAGTTTAACCATTTTATTTCCTCTTTCCTGTGCCAATTGAGAGGAGTTCAAAGCTTCTAAGTGCATCATCACGACCGGCCCTTGTGGCTGCAGAAGGGCGGGTGAAAGTAGTTGTTTTAGACTCAAACCCAGGTTGAATTCTTTGAGTTGTTGACAATCGACCGCTGCTTGAGACCAGCCGGCTTGACCGGTTTTCACTAGGTTCGCCAAAGGAGCTCGGCCGGCTGCTTGACATGACAGGTCTCTTTGAAGCACTACCATTCCGGGAAGAGCTCCGGGCCCTTTCAGAATCAGGTTTCTGCAGAGGAAGTGACAGATTAAGAACAAAATAAAAGTATACTGAAACTCCATTAAAAAAAATTTGGCCATTGAGGCTGAAAAACATCACGACATATAATGCAAATTACACAAACACGCATGATACTTTCTGCAATTACTGACCACTTCCTTTGATGATGGTATATCATCTGAAGATCTGTGTCTGGAATGATCACCATGCACACCATGCCCAGAGCCATTCCTCCTTGCAAAAGCCTCAACTGCGCCTGAGAATCTGTCCCTAATCTCTTGTCCCACTGATGAGACATATCGTACAAAACATTTAAAACCTAGTCATTTCTAATATCAAGTAAAAGAAAAGGAAAAAAAATGAAAAAGAAAAGAAAAGAAAAATCTGCTCCCAAAGACAGATGTATCTTTGTGCCTATTAGGTTTTTTGAGGAAAATCAAGCAACATTTTGAAAAGGAACAACGAAATCTCAAATCAGCGCTCAGGGAAACCACAATTGATAAATATCCTCAGCCCCTGACCAGAAAGTAAACAAAATTCTAAATAACTACAACCAGAATCAATGCTTAGCTTGTTTCCAAACGCTTTCAAAAATGAACAAACCTGAAGGCCTTTCTATTCTCTCTGCTGATGGTCCAGGGTTTAAAGCTGGTCTCCCACTTGGCTGCTACAAAAGAGAAGGGGGGAAAAAAGATATTAAATCCAGCATATTGCAACTGTGCACGTGGCTTCTCGCACATGTTTGTTTTGTGTTTTTAATATGAGAGAGATGTACGAGACACATACTCGTGCTCTTGAGCTTGATCCAATCTGTGGATATTTTAGTATAGTCCAATCAAATACATAGTCAAATTGATAACCTGCACCAAGTATATTGTCAAACTGATTAGGTTCTCAACTTCCAAAGAGACTGCAATAAATTTGCGATGAACTGAGAAGACTAATATTACTCGTATCATTAATGAATCCTGTGAACAATGATTTTGGGAGTTGGGGCCTTAAGAATCTAATGACTGACTAACCTTCCCGAATAAACAGGTCCCTGAAAAGCCTCTTCAAATATGAATAGTCTGGTTTGTCTTCAAACCGCAGTGATCGACAATAATGGAAGTATGATGTAAATTCCGATGGATAGGATTTACAAAGGACCTGCAAAAATATCACTATCTAAATATATTGATCTCCTATGCCTTCAATCTCTTAACAACAGAGCGTGTTATCAAAAACTTACAGAATGGAATTCAACTACTAATCAAATCAGTATCAACCATTTTGTCTTGAGCTCATTAAAAATTTCAGGATTGAAGTTTAATTTGTGGAAAATGTATGAGCTGCTCAGAGCTAGTGATAATACCTCTGCGGTAGTAAGCATCTTCTTCTCACTAATCTTGTCATATTTCTGTTTTTTTGTACCTGCTTTCAAGCCCTGCCATGGAAGGCTGATAAAAGAAAATCAAACGAATTAATAACATGAAGTTAAGCAACGAGACCTCTTTTATAAGATGGAATTTAAGCATATTAAATATGTATCCAACCTCCCCCTCAAAAAGTACATGAGCACATAACCAAGAGACTCCAGATCATCTCTTCTGCTTTGCTCTGCATAGAAATTAGAATTACTATCAAATAAATATGAAGCTTAATCAAATACGAAATAAACAGAGCATAATTAAATTTCTAACTAAAAGCAGCAATAAGTTGGCTCACCAACTCCAAGGTGAGTTTGAACACTTGCATAGCGAGCTGTTCCAGTAAGATTCTTGTTTTCTCTGAAACAAACACAATTAATAAACATTAGAGGCAAAAAGAGCGTAAAACTTGAGCAGCAGATTTTCCAATGTAAGATCAAGTTCATTGTTTGTGTGTGAGTGTGTGCGTCTGTTGGTGGTGCCAGGATGTGTGTGGGTATGCTGGAGAACATTTCATCCCCCGATTATTGGGTCCAAGTTCATGAAAACATGACAAGACATATAGATGGTAATGACTCATCCTCATTGTTCGGGAGTACTCTTGATAATTTGCAGAATCGGTAAATAATGACAATTAATTAAATGAAAATTAGAAAAATAAAAAGAACAAATGGTATTTAGACAGGTGGCAATTCTTCACGAGTTAAATAATTTGGGTAGGTGGCCGCTAGTCAAATGACACTTCCTACAAGTTAGACAACAATGCAGGTGGTTTGAAAATGTTAGCATGTGCCAACTCAGCAATATTAATGACAGAATAATACAAGAACCAACGAAGTACTAGAAGGAAAATAAAAATTAGATCACAGTATGAAAATTCGTAGTTACATAGAACTGCGTCAAGAGAGAATTGAGGGTAAAAGTAGTATCAACACACCAAAAGTTTTGAGGCAATTTATTCTAATTACCACGGATTGATTTATTCTAATTACTAAGGAGCACCGTCAGACTTGGTTTTGTGTGTGCTGTGGGAGTGATGAGGGAATCAGCTTTTTTGTTGTTTTCATATTCTCTTTTTTTTTTTTTTTCCTCTCTCTCTTTCTTTCTTTCTTTCTTTTATCTCTCTGCCCTCCGCAGTGCTCCTCCACTGCCTAGCTTTTATGGGATGCACAACATATCTGATGTAAATTTCAGGACACTTGTCTTGCTTTCCTTTTCTAGAGATACCAATCTATTCAATCCTTGACACATTGCTATTACTCAGCATGTAAAGCTCACCCGACACATACCTCTGAGATAAAAGCGTACATTTTGCACAGCAGATTTACAATGTATGGTCAACTTTGTTTTTTGTGTGTGTGTGTGTGTGTGTGTGTTGGCGGTGGTAAGGTGTGTGTGTCTGGGTGTGGGTGGGGGTGAGGGATAACATTTCATCCCAACGATTGAGTCCAGGTTCATGAAAAAATGACGACAACGATAGTAAATCACTCATTCTTAGACATCTAAGGAACATCTCTTCATTAGAGAACTTGCAAACTATCAATTGCAAGACCAAGGTGTTCTATGAATCAAGGACTTCACTCCACATTGTATGGTATTGTCACCTAACAAACCAAAGATTTAGCAAATAAAACTACAACTTAACCACAAGTTTTCATCACTTTGATCATCAATGAGGGAAAAAAAATGACGACATAGCTCCAGACTAAATCTTCCTAATTTTTTATAGGGAAGCCCTTTTTTTTTGGGGAAAAAACAAATAAAAGTTCAGTGCTCCCCTGTTACCGAGATACAATGCAAAGGACACTTCAAGGCACAAATACACTGAAACAGAGAGCAAGTTATTCCGGAAGTTGCAAAAGAACATAATACACTCGCAAAGTTCTATATCTAATACCTGTATGGTATGTGCTTGTCTGTCTGGAGATCCCTGTACTTTTTGGCAAGACCATAGTCTATTACATATACCTGCAGCAAAGAGAAAAACTGTTATGCTGCTCCAGCAACAACTGTATCATTAAGCTTCTGTTGATTATCCAAGCGTAACTCAATTTCCAGCGAATTTGGTACAATGACTGGACTACGTTATGACAAGATTGATAATAAAACTATTACTAATAACTACTCCAGTAACTCCCTGTTTCAATCCATGCATCACGAAGCTCATGCTCCTAATCATCCTCGCTTTTCTATGAAATGGTTTTCAGCTAAAGTTTTTATTCTCAACTACTGTTTTCTTTTTTCTATGAAATAAACTAAGATGACTCTTGTGGAAGCATTTCCTAATTCTGGACAGAATAAAACGATCCAACCTCAGTTTCAATTTCTTTTCACAAAAGCTTTGACATTGCCCTTTTTTTCCCCTTTAATAAGCAAACTAAATTCTCTGATTTTTCTTTCTTTATTCCAGAAAATTACACTCAGAAATTTTCAATAGTATATCATAAAAGCATACTTAAAAAACCGCTATATTTCTAGGTGAAAGTATTCCCCACGAATACCATATTAAGTGAGATGTGGGTAAGGTACAAAGTCCAAGCAGATAGAATGTCACAGTGGATGAGCCAAGATATGATAACGCTCCACTAAATTAAAAGCAAATATTCTCCATCAAAGAAATCACATAGTTAATATATCAAGAAAAAAATAGCATCTAATCAAAATAATTGAAAGTTCCCATTCAACTGCAATTACCAAACATCATGTCCTTCACATAAGCCAATTTAAAGATCTTTAGAATAATTGAAGGTTCAATAAAGCTGCAATTTCCAAACGTCATGTACTTCTCATGAGCCAATTTAAAGATCCTTAAACAAAATGGAGGCTTCCAACTTTTTTACCATATAAGGGGGAAAACGGACCGTAAAGTTGACAACTGAGTGTCATGAATTGTGGGCACAACAACCAAAAAAAGGTAAAAAGGAAAGAAAAGCATGCTACAAGCCAAAACATCTTCAAAATACCATACTTGATTAGCTTTCCGCCCCAGACCCATTAAAAAGTTGTCGGGCTTTATATCACGATGAAGAAAACCCCGTAAATGCATGTACTCTACCCTGCTTATCTGCATAAAATAATGGAGGGTCAGAATATGAGAATGCATGGCAGCCCTTCTAAGAGCATACAAAACCTTTTCAAAAGCAATAGCCAACTTACCAACTGATCCGCAAGCATTAACACCGTCTTCAAAGAGAACTTCCGATTGCAATAGTTGAAAAGGTCTTCAAGGCTTGGCCCAAGAAGATCAATAACCATCACATTGTATTCACCCTCTACCCCAAACCATTTGAGATGGGGAATGCCCGCTATATGTAGGTAACATAAAAAATAAATATAAAAGCAAATACAAAAATGGACTTTGTTTTCAAAAGTCAAACTAATAATCATTGTTTTAAGACACAACAGAAAGATTAACTACAATTAAATAAATAAATAAATAACCCACTTCCTCCTTGAAGAAGCATGTACAGCTTTGACTCATAGTGCAGCTGAGGATGTTTTGTCTTCACTGATTCCTGAGAAACAAGAAAACACAAAAGAAAACACAAATGAACATATGTAACTAAACGTTTAATAATAGCAACTGCACACAAAAGATGCACGTTAACCGCTAAAAAGAGCCCACTTAAACATTTCTATTACATTGGAAAAAAACAGAAAACAAAAAAAAAACAAACAAACAAATAGGACAAGTGAACTTCGCATCAACTAATTTGTTCATCTCATACTAATCTTACGTTGAAATATTAATAAAACAATACCATATAGAAACGAACATCATGTAGAAATTGGCTGATTGAAACGCTTTAAGTGTGATGTCAAAAAATACAATCCTACAAGTGTCACAAATCCCATGATCATCAATATGTTTAAGACTTCAGTTAGCATATCTGCTCATCGAGTATTTGTATCTACAATACACCGCTCGGCAAAATTCTAACCCAATTATTCGGAAGCCATATTTCAGGAATCCAACATATTCTTTAAGATCCATACAGTGACCTAAACATGGCATTCACAATTACTAACCCACCCATTACACAAATACAAACAAAAAACAGAGGCTTTTGCGTATCAAGACTTATCCAATAAATGTAATCCAAGAACCGATGAGACTTTTCAACAATTTATAAAGACAACAACAGCAACAAAATAAGAAATGAAACCCCTACTTACCAGCTTGACAGCCACTTCTTCTCCACTTTGTACATTGATCCCTGCAGAAGAAATCAACCGAAACACAACAATCAAAACCATTAAAAGAAAGCCAACAATTCCACAAAAAGTGAAAAACTTTGTAGTGCAAACAATGGGAAAAAATAACTGTTTGTTACCAAACGCGCAAAATAAAAGTCACAATAATTTCATACCCAAATAAAGCTCTCCAAACGATCCGCTTCCGATCTTCCTTCCCAGCTTAAACTTCCCACCAATAACATGATCCATCGTCTCAAAATCCCCAAATCAATATATACAAAAAAAAAAAAAAAAAAAACCCAACCTTAACTTCACCTTCTGAAGCCGAAATACAACTCAATCTTGTCTAAACTATTCTGCGATCGAAATTATTTCATCCAACTAAGGGAAAATCTCATCGCTCAATATTATTCCTCTTCTTCCGCTAAGATTTGAGTTCGCAATACAATCTCAGATCCATCAAACTCCCACACAAACGGAATGATCTAAAACCTCGATTCTCTGAATCAAGCTAAACCAAAAAAAAAAAAACAAAAACAAGAAAAAAACATCTTTCCGTATATAATAAAAATATACAGATTAATGGTCGAAACCAGAACAAACAACGATTCTGGTCACCAAAAAGGCACTTTTGGGGGGATAAAAAAATGCGAAGATGGGGTTTTTTCCGATTGCCAAAAGGAAAAATTTATTGAGGTAAAGTAAAGATTTTGGCTAGGACAGAGAATGAAAATGGGATTTTAGAGTCGGAGAAGGAATATACCGCCGACGATTTTGACGGCCAAAACAAATTGAGAAATGCGCAAAAAAAAAAAAAAAAAAACAGATATGGCGATTCCTCGGAGATCTTCGGATCTAGCATAAAGATAGGGATTGAGATTTCTCGGGAAGGAAAAATGATAAATTTCCCTAGGGAATGAGGAGAGAGAGAGAGAGAGGGAGAGGGAAAATTGAGATGAGAGAGAAGCAAAATGGAGGAGAGAGAACGGAGAAGGAAAACGAAGGAAAATGGGTGAGAAAGTGGATGATTGTGAAGGAAAAAAGCTGGATGATATTATTGGGTTTTTTGTTTTTATTTTTATTTTTTATTTTCTAAAAAATATAAATTAATTAAAAAAAAAAAAGAACAATAACATATAATCATAGGGACTTTGAAGTGTACGTTACATGCTTTGAGCCATCCGCGACTTGAACCCTCCTTAAATAATAGTAAATTCCGCACGTGTTAAGCGTGGCACGTGGGAACTGAAGGCTGCTTTTTGACGAGTTAATATGCGCGTGGGGTTAAAATTGTCAAAAAATAAAAAAGTGGAAAGGAAAAGAAAAAGGAATTTTCTTTGTGGCCAAGAAACAAAAAAAAAAGGGGGGAAGAAAAAGAAAAGGGGTTTATTCTTGAAGTTTCTCTAATGGGTCTCTTTCACAGAAAAATAAAAAGGGCAAAAAGGAATTTTATCTTCTTTTATTATCTGTAAATTTATTATTTGTTTGTTTATTTATTTATTTATTTCAAGCAAGAATGGAGAAAGGGGAAGAAATCTATTTCACTATCCTATTCGGCCAAAGATCTCTTTCTTAATGAGATGAGATGTGAAAAAGAAGAGGAAGATAATGCAATTCTAGGCATAAAATGTCTTTCTTATCACATGTAATTGTAAAACAACAGTTGGTGGTGCATACTACTATTTAGTTTTGGGCAAACCACAATGTAAAGTACAAAACATCATAGACCCAAAAAAAAAAAAGGAAAAGAAAACGGGGTTAATATTTGATGTAGCACTTGAAAAAAGCATTTCAAAAGGGTTAATTTTTATATTAAGATTATTTCAGTAATTTATTTAATTACTATTACAGTGTGCACAATATTATTGTTTTATGATTATATAATAGCTATTTGTGGTAATTATTGTTAAGAAAAAAAAAAAACGTCCCAAAAAGAGGAAATAACCAAAGTTGATGCTTTTTATTAGTACTGAAAAGATTAAATCGAAGAAAATTCACACATTGAATCCATCTAAGGGCACCGAGGTGAGAGGGGAGGAGGCTATGACCGATGAGGTCTGGCTGGGAGGGTGTTGGACAAATGGGCTTGGGTCTAAGTAGCCTAAGGCAAGGGAAGATATCTATTAGGGTGGAAGGAGGAAGAGGTCGTGGGAGATTTGCTCCTTGATGGAGGGCTCTGAACCGTTAAAGTTGTCGGTATAGGTCGGCCTAGGTGCGGTAAATCTATGGTCGTGGTTTATTGGATTGGGATAAGAATGGTGTCATCTTTGGATGTTTAGCCTAGATGTTAATTGCCAAGAGGAGGTTAGATGGTGGAGGCTTAGGAGAATAGATGGCGGAGGCAACAGGCTCCCTTTTGACATGATGTTGTCTTTATTTTTTCTTTGTTTGGGCTTTGTGTTTGTTTACATGTGTGATGGATTTCCATCTATTAGTATGTGTGATGTTTGTGTGCATTGGCGGTGTTACTGTAATAGTGGAGGATGGTCTCCCAACTTTCAAATTTAGTTTGTTTGCGACATCTGTTTGTCATTAGCAGAAGATGTGTAAATATCCAAGTGGACGTAGTCTAGGCCATGTTGTATATGCCCTTGACATAAAAGGTCTGATTTTAGTCAATTAGTTCAATCCATTAACAGTGTAGTGTTTTGTAAGGAGTCTAGTCAAGCTCTAGTTTATGTATTGGTAGATCTTTCTCCCTTGACACTTGAAATTTGTCCTTGTGTTTTATTTTTCTTACTAGTGGATCTAGTTAATGGTTGGGGTCAAATTCTCCTTAGATGGGTCGACTAAGTTTTTAATCTTTTTTCTATTAATGAAATTTTTATTTTTGAAAAAAATGCTAAGAGAAATTAGGCTGGATGCTAGAATTTTTATTAACATCATAACTTCTTTCTTGTTTAGATTTACGTCACATATTATTGACCTTTCACTACAAAATTTGCATGCCAAAAGTCTAAAATCCGTGTCAATAACATAAAATCAAAAAAATTTAAGTTTTTTTTTAAGCTATTAATGGGCTTCTTTCTAAAAAGAAGATAACCACGATGCCAAAAAAAAAAAAAAAAGGCCTCAAGATTTTGAACTCTATATCCTAATATTAATAGTGTATTTAGGGAAATAGTTCAAATACAAAGTTCAAACAGCATATTGTGACATGTAAGGTTTTACACTATAATAAATCTTTGCTTTACAAAGTAGCACTTCAAAGCTTTACATTGTTTGTGGTTCTAACTCTATAGTTAGAACCACAATACCAACATCTTATAAAGTTTTAGTGTAGCTATGCTGCTAAGCTTTCTTTTAACAAGTCAATAACATATTTTCTAAATTGCAATTCATGCATAATTTGTTAAAAATCTTTTAATCAACTAGGGTGTTTGAAAGAAGAGTTTCAACTCTAGAGTTTGAATTGTATATTGTAGCATGTGATAATTTTACACTATATTATATTTTTATTTTATACAGTTGCCGGTTTGAACTTTAAAATTCAAACCACTCTCCCATATACCTTATACCTTAAACATATGTAATGGTGTGACTTTTTCTAATGATATAAGAGCACTAGAAATGTAAAATGGAAAAACTGCAGTTGTGTCCGAAGAAGGACAAAGTCATCGTAAGACTGGATGGCACCAAATTTTTGAACTTAGTAAAAATTAATTGGTACTATTAAGGAGTTGCTTTACATCACCTTAATTAAATGACAGGTTTTTTTTAGGGCGGATACATTGCAATAAACTGGACCCCTTTCTTTTCTCTCTTCCTTTGAAAAGGGATTGGATGAGAATAATGAGGTTGTCCAATAAATCATTCCAAAGTCACAAATATATTGAAAAATGAAATAACTTTAGCTTATGCTATATGAATTAAGAGTAATAGAAAAAAAAAAAAAGTACGAGCAAGATACCAAACCAAAAATAAAAAAGATGCAGTGAGTTTTTCTTTTATATTGGATGTGTATTGTAAAGATCTTAAATGTTAATTATGTTGCCAAACACATTCATTATTTAGTACAAGAGAATGAAAAATAAATAATAACACGTGATGAATTGGTTTCTAATAATAGTTCAAGTATAGATAGTAAAAAAAACAAGAAAAATAAATAAAAATATATAATCTAGTTTATTTTACAAATTTTTGATGCAATACTTATTATACAATTATAACAAGTAATAACAAAATTTATGTGTGAATAGAGTCAAAATGATTATTTAAAATACTATTTACTATGTCAAATTTTTTCCTACTATTTTTACCTTAAAGTTAAAAAGATTAGAAAATAGTGAGTCTCGCAAGTTTATTAGGGTATTTGAAAAACTTAGTTCAAATCAATAATTTAAACTCAAGTAATGTAAAGTTCTTACATGTTACAGTGTAAAAGAAAAGTAAGCTACAATTTAAAGCTCTCATATAATACAGTATTTTGATCTAACATTGTTAAAGATAACCTTTTGGTATTGTTTTTGGTACTTTTTTGGGAATGTTTTTGCACTATTTTTGAGGCAAATATTTCAAAAACGTTCTCAACATCATTTCTTAAAAATTCTCGTTTTCTAAAACAAAACCATTTTGAAAACATTATTAAACGTGTATGACCCCCTTCCCTTTCCCTTTAATTTTTCTTTGAGTTAATTACTGAAACACCTGTTATTTTAACGGGTATGATTTTTGTAAAATTATATGAATAAAATATCACTTTAGTATTTTTACTAAGTCTCTGTAGTAAATATTTAAAACCTACCTATCACTCATCACTTATACCAACCTTGTCCCGCTACATTAATGCTCAATTTAGCCTCCTTCTCATTTGGAGACATAAAATTAATTCACCTCAACTACTTACAGACATAGAATTAATTCACCTCAACTACCAGGAGACATTGATATATTTTCTCAACCATCTTTTTAATGCTTCTTTCATCTTCTTCCACAACTTGCCCCATTTGCCCCCTCAATTATTGTAACACCCCCTTTTCGGACGTCACATATGTCGTTACATTCATTCATTAAACCATTAATTGAAGCAAAACTATTATTAATTATAACATGTATTTGAAATCATAGTTTGGAAAAGCATTTCCAAGATCCGTACATACATTTTTTTTTATACAATTCAATTTACGAGAAATTATAAATTATTTAATTATAACAATTTGCTTTTCCATAAATATCTTGTAAATAGTTTGCTAATATCATTGAAAATTAAATTAACCTTTGAAGACAAAAATAAAATTCTTTGAACACATTTCGGCAGGCCGAAGGTCATC